>BGPR01025494.1:0-22295 GCA_013235015.1 Araneus ventricosus
TTCATTAATTAAATTTAATTAATTAATTAATTAGATCGCTGGAAAAATATTCTTTTTCAGATTCTTTTTTTTTCATTTGGGTTCTAGTCTGAGTCAAGGAGGGAACAAAATGGAAAATGAAACATGTGAATAAATTAGCGAGAGAGATGGGAAGTGTGTATGTGAGAGAATTTATTATTTCCAAGACATTCACAAGGAAAAGAGCCGAATAATTACTTTTAATATGCTCATAGGTTAATAACTCAAGTAGGTTATTGAATATTTAAAGATTTCCATTGACCACAGGAAGTTAACTTTTTCGCCCTTCTGCAAAATGGTTGTTTACAAAAAAAGACTTGTTATTATAAATTATTATTGTATTTAATAAAAAGTAACTAAAATAAAATTTTTCTTTGTTGACCTAAGTAGGAATTGACTTTTAAATTTTTTTTTTTAGTATTATTACTTGTTCTCTTGCAAGATGAGAAACTTATTCCAAAATTAAATTGGAGTGGCCTATTTGACGTGTACCTTGTGAATATAAATAAATTCCAGTACATTACAAACCAATGGATGCAACCGTTTATTTACGATTGTATCTAAACCCAAGATGCATGATATCATCATTGGTTAATAAAGACTTTTCTCGCTTCCACCAACAGTTAAAACATTCGTTGCAGACTTTTTCAGTTTACTTTATGTGTTAATTATTGTTGTTGTTTAAATTTCCTTTCTCGCCTTTCTGTAATTCATCTTTAAGCTGAGAGGGTTTTTTTAAAAAAAAAAACCGGAAACCTTATCTGTTCGGTACCCTCCCGGTGGATTAATAATAATAATAAACCTAAGAATTTCGCGTAAAACTTGATGCAAAAATATAAAGAAGAAGTACTTCATCGAAAATTACCGATTTAATTCTAAATGTTTTACTCAATCCGTGACAAAATGTTCAGATTTATGTAAAGGCCAAAATTCTTATTTTGCCAGGAAAATAACAATACACTAACCAAAGACCTATTTAAAAAAATGAAGACTACCCAGAGGGCTGATTAGATAAGAAAATGATGTATAGCTCAGGAAGCAGGAAGTATTTACTAAAACGGAAATTATCAGATTCATTCAGAATTAGATAAACATCCTTGGCTAGAGTTTTGATGTATTTTACTTATTTTAAAATTATCTCTCTGTCTCATTGACTTTACGTGCATAGTTTTAAAATAATTTTTTCTTTAATGCTGATTTATAATAGAACTTCTTAAACTGTGGGATGCGCACCAAGTGAGATCAGGTAGAAAAATATTCGGTCAGGTGGAAAATTTCGGCACCTCAAACAGATTCTTTAGTATTTTTAAGTGAAAATAGCTCAAAAAATCATCTTGATTTTAAAATACCGGTAAATTTTTTTCGGGAGAACTATTTTCAGAACAGAAAGTCTTTTTTTTATTTAAGATCAATTACGGTTTTTTTAATCCGAAATTTGGAGACGAGAAAACATTTTCTGGCAAAAATGTGATCGCAAAAGTTTTTGCGAGGTGTTCAAAATTGCTCAAGAATCCCTGATTTACATACCCTACACCAAGCTATCGTTGCTCGCAGCGTGTAATTAGGCAGGTCGAGAATTGACACTGATGCTTCGATTTAAAAAAAAAAAATCATAGTCTTATTATTTTTATTAAATTTCCAACTGCACGTACTAATATAAACGAGCTACAACGTTCGATGGAGATCGATTACTACTTCTATCGAACTGGGTGTTATTCCCAGCGCTTTAGATTAAAGTCTAATGACCATCTGAAAGTAAAATAAAAAATAATAAAGAAATAAATAAAATTATTTTACAAAACGGAAAATGACATCATGAAAAATAATTTTGATGATAAAGACACTTGCATAGATAACAGGTCGGCTATAAACAACAATAACAAATATCAAACATAAAATTTAGTGTTTATGGATCTTCCAAAAATTGTTTAAAACCAGCGGGAGTGGCCTCCCCTAAACTTTCTAGTATACTTCTCAAAAATTTGTCATCCCCCCCCCCCAATTCCCTGCGTGGATAAAAAATTCGAACCTACTGTCACCCAGAATGCAATGACTATCAGAAGGTTTTTCATTGTAGATTATAGTGATTGTAAAATATTTAGGTGTAGAATCTTAGTCAAAGAGATGCGTATGTATTAAAACTTAGCAATATTTATTTTCTATCACACTCTAGCAAGCTCCGCTAATGCGAGGGCGTGCGCGAGCGAAAAGAAAACAGGAGAAAATGACCTCGTTCGCTATCGCTGAATAGCTTGCGCATGCGCAGACATTGCTTCCAGTACGCAAGTAAAAAAAATTGAATATGCAAGTTGAACGAATTTTTTTAACCGATTGAAACGAAATTTGGGCACAGATCTATAATTAATGTTAACAAACGTCATACCAATTTTTATTTATCTAAGGATTTGGTCCAAACTTTAATACGGACCTACATTCATGATGATAAAATTGTGTACCAAATTTTATCCATCTAGCTATTCAAGTTTTTGAGTTATAATGTACACATGGCCGCGGACAGACAGACTTCCCGTTGACGGATTTTGTCCAAAATTACATAGAAACCTACAAATTAAGTGTCAAAATCACATACCAAATTTCATCTCCGTAGCGCTAATAGTTTTCGAGTTATCGTGTTCACAGACATAATTCCAAAATTGTGTTTTTCGGACTCAGGGAGGTCTAAAACGTGGAGATTCGTCAAAATCTCGAGTTCGAATTTTTTGACGATTAAAATACTTTATCTTTGTATACGCATAGAAAACCTTTTCTTTTATTTAACTGATATTGTAAACACATGCAAAGAATGAAGAGAAAAGAAAAAAAAGTAACTCCGTCGAGCCGGAGTCGAACCAGCGACCTATGGATATCTGCTGCTTTTTCTACCTACAGTCCACCGCTCTGCCAACTGAGCTATCGACGGCTCACAGTTGAGGGATTAATAGCTTTTAAACATAAATATTGGGGGTCACCAAAAGAGGGTTGTATTTTAAAGTGTTCGATATCGGGTCTTCCATTTAGAGGGCAAGAACTTGGATTCGAACCAAATAAAAAGCAGGGAATTACTGCAATAGAAGCAACTAGTATCAGGTACAAGAGTGAGAGGCTTGAATAGGAGATTTTTTTTCTCTTTATTTAAGTATTTTTTTTATCACCGTGCGTTTGCAGCATTTGCATTTGTTGTTAAAGACTGACACCTTATCTGAGGGTCGCGCGAGAGTAGTATAGAACAATAAATAATCTTGAAAACTCATCGTCACTTCTTCCGCATTCATCAATACTTTTAAACAAATTTAAATAAAACAAATCATTATTTTTGAAAACTATTTGATGACTAAGCGGTGAAGGGAGCCAGTGGCTTAGTAAGTATAAATGGCGCCCGGTGTATGGCATTATTTTTTTGGCCCCTCACGATATTTCACTTTGAATAGTGACATAAATGCACTAATGTTTTTTCCCCGTGTCGCCCAGGCCATCTATACCCCCCGTCGCCACGCCGCTGAAGGGAGCAAGGGGTAGTGGCGCAGCGAGAGGTGAAAAAAGGGAGTATAAATGCTCCAGACGCCAATCTGACGAAGTCAATATTTTTGGTTTTATTTGCAGTTTTAAAGCCATAAATAAACGAATGATTTTGAGAGGTGGTGAAAAGTTAAAAACTAATCCCCTGCGCCACTGGCAAGGGGATGCTCTGGTTGTCAGCGTTAGAGGGAGTTACGAAGTTTAAATAACAACACATTTATCAGTGGCGTTGCGAGGGTAAATGGCGCCCGGGGCATAGTATGATTTTTTCCCTCTAGTAATCATTAGTGTCTTAACAAAAGTAAAAGGCGGACGGGTCATTGTATTATCTTTTGGGCCCTTCATCATATTTGATTTCAAAAAGTGACATAAGAGCACTAATAATTTGCCTCCATGGCGCCCCCTAAGACTGGCACTCGGGGCATTTATTACCCTCACCCCCCTCCCCGGTTGCTACGCCACTGACATTCATTTCACTTTATAATGGTAACTAAAAATAATAAAGGCTACGAAAAATATACCCTGCCTCGGCGGCCACTAATCCTTTTTGCACCACTGTGACTCCCTGAAATTGATTTTTTTTTTTCAGTTATCATAATCTTTATTCAGTTTTTTAAATTTATTTCTCAGTTTTGGCTGTCGAGACAAAAATTTTGCACAAAAATGGCGTCGTTTAGCCCTTGCTTAGAAATCCACCCTTTTTCTTCCATTTCAAGATGAAAGGGGAACACAACAAAAGGAAAGTGCCTGTTGAGAAAATGGGGTAGTACCATTCTTTTCAAGAGCTCCGTCACCCCCTTCTGCGGCTATGCTGCAGAGGATGGCACGTAGTTGTGTACGGATATAAATGACCAGCATCGTGGTTTCAAGGACAACCAGGAGAGAAACTTCAGATGACTCTTTCAAAATAGATCTCATAGAGGAGAAAAGAATATTGACTGATTGTCCTTTTATGGTGCAGAAGTGGCCATCTTCTGAAGAAAAGAAACTCTTGTCCCATTTCTTGACTTGACCAGTTGAATGAACCGAAAGACAGAATTCATTTCTCTTGAAGTAAAGGGGTTAAATTTTATTAATCTCTGTCGAACAGGAGACATTTAAACACTGGCGTATCAAGGATAAATGGCACTCGGATTTATTTATTTATTTTGGCCCATTCAGCGGAGTGTACTCCCCTCGGATTTCTCCTATACTTACACAATATGGCTCGTTTTGCTTCGTAATATAGAGAAGAGAAACTAGTATGCAATTTTTATCTTTTTATGTTGAACGAATGAGTTCAAAATTTAACACAATTCAGCAATTTTGTTAAAATCACACACTAAATTTCAGAGTTTTGAGTTATCGAGTTCATGCACATATAAATGTACAGGCCGACAGACAGTCAACCCTTTGATGGATTTTGTTTAAAATTTGATACAGAATACAACAATTCTGGTGATAAAGCCATATGCCAAATTTCATCGATCCGGCTCATTTCGTTTTTGTGAACGGATTTTGTTCAAAATTTGAAATATATATACAATTTCGGTGTAACGACCATTTACCAATTTTCATCTATTTAGCCATTTCCGTTTTTGAATTATCCTGTTCATATACAGACAGTCATTATACCAAAGGCTGTTTTTTAGGGAGGTTTGAAAAGCGGAGATTCATGAAACTGTCGAGGGCGAACATTGCAATTGTAGCCAGGGCAATTGGCACCCGGGGCATAATATGATTATTTCGCTCCCAGTCTTCATCAGTGTATATGACGCATGGGGAAAGGCATTACTTTTTCTCTACCTGCTGACATTTCGCTTGAAAAAGTGTCATAAAGGCACAAGTGTTTTATCTCCACGGCGCCCCCTAAAGCTGGACACTCACGATGAGACCACTCCAAGACAAATGACGAGTTGGCACTTTACACCGTTCCAATTTTCAGCCCATCCATTTAGGCGGGTCATTCATGGAGGTTCCATGCAAGTGGTCACTCCCATTCCCTAGGGCTACTGTAGCTGCTCCTCCTTCCGCTTCCAAAACGGGACCCCTGCTCCGATTCCCCTTCCCCACGCGTATACATTTTGTGCTTTTCGCTTTTGTGAGAGAGACTCGCTCTCTCTCCCCACGGTCGCATTTCAGTTTTATGACCCAACGCTCCAGATGGATAAGGAACGAAGATGAAAATCCAAACTTTCCGACCGCAATACGCCGGATTTTACCGGATTTTTGACAACGGGTTTTGGGGAGGTGCAACCGAAATTGCGTGAAGTGGTTTGACCGTGAGCTTAACGCTTAAAGGCCCAGCGTTGCCTTTAAACAACATACCCAATTTTGGCCTCTAAAATTCTTGAGAGTAAGACTGAAGCTCTAATGCCTGTTGATGCCAATAGAATATGTGCTGAAAATGTTATTAAATCAACTTACAGCACATAGATGGCAATCTGAGTGCTGATAAAAGAATAAAAATAAATTGGTGTTTTTCACTTGTGGCTGCATCATTTTCGCATTGTTTGTACGCTTGAGAATACCATATTTTATTCTACAGTGTTGAAGGAAATTCCTTGTCCATATTATTAGTTCTTAAAAATCATCTGTGTTTGATATTATAGAATTTTATCAAGGAGCTTGTTTTTTAATTTAAGCCCTGACTTTTCGATGGATTCAAACTATTTTTTAGCAATAAACCATACTTAAAACAAAATAGGATTTTTTAAAACTATTTTTCCCATGTTTTATTCAAGAAATGGAAGTCAAAAAACATTTTAAAATCATTTTTAAAAAAATCGGGCCTTTAAGGGTTAAGACAAACTCCCGGGGTATCTTTCCCTCTTCCTCCCCGGTCACTATGCCACTGAGGTGAGATTACAATAATTTGTATAAAAGAAAGCAGAGAGTGATTATTCTAATGGAGGGAACCAAACGATGATAAAATGTTGCTGAATGATTTATTTTACAAGATAAATCCCTGACATAATAATAAAATCTTTGCAATTGGCCTTTCCACCATCTACTTCTCACAGTCGGTGTCCTGAAAAGTGTTTGCAATGACAGTAAGTAAATCTGTGAGCCAGACGTATAACAGACTGGATTTTGTTAAGGAAACGGAAAATATGTTTCTTCCTAGCTATATCGCGTTACGTAGTTGGAATCAGACAGTCAAATTAAAATCAATACAAAATCACAGGAAAAAAGGTTGGCAAGAAGACCTGAAGCGGGGTCTTAAGATGTACAAAAATGCTAAACACATGAAAAGATTCAGAAAGCAGTGGCATAGCGAAGGTAAGCGATGTCTGGGGAATATTATGACTTTTTTTTACCCCAATCGTCATCAGCGGCTCAGCAAGCATTTTTTTAAAAAATTATTTATCCACGCCGGCACAGCCTACCCAGAAGGTGTAAGGCACTTGGGGTATGGTATTATTTGCGCGCCCATTCATCATAGTTTACTTTAAAAAATTCAGTAATGTTTTGATTCCATGACACCCCCTAATATTGGGGCATCCATACCCTCTTGCCGGCCGGTCGCTACGCCACCACCAGAAATTCATAACTAATGCGTGCACGATGTATCTGTGTAAAAGGCCTGTTTCACTTTAGTGGGGTTGATTTTAAAAGGAAACGCAGGAAGCCACAGAGGAAGAAGATTTCCTTTTTTAAAATTTTATTTATTGTTTGAACGGCCAGTAAGAACACGAAGAAAGAAAACCGCAAATCTCACAGTGGATTCGCAAAAATTCAATTTCACAGTTTGCCTAGAAGTAAAATCCTCAATCCTGTCAGATGAAATGGGGTTTTATCTATTTTCAGACGACCAGATGTTCGAAGACTTCAAATAGGACAAAAAACCCAATTAAACTTAACGAAATTTTTTTTTCTCACAAAACAGTTTTTTTCGCCTTTTTTCTATTTTTGTTGATTGCCAACTGTGAAGATTGCGTTTGTCTATTTCTAGATACTATCCGCTTTCAATCAGTTAGATCAGATAATCGTTCTGTCCGGATCAGTCGCTCCAGATTTCCGTCAGTTCTTCCTTACATTTATTGAGAGCTTATTAAACACAGTTTGGATACCTTCTGTGCTGTGCCCTACCTACTGTTTATTTTAATAATGAGACTATATTTATACTGGGGCAGTCATAGTCAGAAATAGGAGGCCACGTGTTACCCACAAAATCTTGTCGACGGTCTGATGACATTGAACCAAGGAAGCCTAAAAATTCACTATACTGATTTTATTTTAATTTTCAGCCAAAAGAATTATCTAATTATAATTTTAAATATGTTCAACGTAAAAATATGATTTGGGCTTGTAACTGGACAGCCACTGATTTTGTAATGTTGCATAAACATGTGTATCAGTTCAAAAAATATTCAACAGAGCAATGTATGAACATTTTTTTTTATATTTATAATGTAACCGTTAAAATGTATCACAACTATTTGCACAATGTGTGTCTGTCGTTCTGTCTGTGAACACAATAACTCAAAAGCAGAATGAGCTAGACTGACGAAATTTTGATATATCGTCTCAACAACAAAATTGTAGATTTCTATCAAATTTTGAGCGAAATCCATCCAAAGGGAAGTCTGTCTGCTCCATTCTTGAGCATGTGGCCACCATAACTCAAAAACACGATGAACTAGATGTCTGAAATCACAATTCCAAAATTTGGCATGTGGTTTTATTGCCAAAAATTGTAGATCTGTATCAAATTTTGGACCAAATCCGTAAAAGGATTAACTGTGTGTCGGTCGGTGTTCTCGTGAGTTATGTGAGCACGATAACTTGGAAACGCATCAAGATAAAGTGATCAGTTTTAGTCAAACGACGCCAAAATTGTAGATCTATGTGAAACTTTGGACAAAATCTGTCAAAGGGAAAATATACTGTTCCAAAATGCACACTGGACTCGCTTCACTGTACGACTGCGCTAAGCCAGCAACTCTATTTAGGAGGTGTTGGCTAAGCGCGCCATATGGTGGGCAGTGGCATTTTTGGACAAAATGAGGCCACAAGCCCAAAATTGTTTTGAGGCCTTCTCCCCCTAATGTCATAATTCTCCGTCGGTTTAGCACTGCGATGTACATCGAATAGATTTTGAGGCCCCCTCAGGGTCTCGAGTTACGAAGCGAAAAACCGCCATTGATGGTGGAGGTATACAAGAGAGGTTTGGTTAATTTATCAAATCAGAATGAATCTTAATTATTATACTTTCACTTATTTTAATATTGTTGGAAAACTAGTAATTTTTTATAGCTTCATTTAAATGTTTGTATTCTTTGTTTACTTAACACAAAACTCTTTCAGAAAAAACAGAAGGACAGCTGGTAAACACCAGCATTCCAAATATTTGTGTCACCCTAAAGTGACCTTTGCATCTTTTACCTCCTCACCCGGACTTCGAAGAACAACAAAACGAGATGGGGAAAAAAGCACAACACACTGGCAAGAAAAAAGAAGGGGAGGGGTATTCGCGTGGTAGTTTAACCGAAAAAAAACCGGTTGCGATTTTCTCAGGTCTTTTGAGAACCGACTTCCTGAGATGGAAGAAGTGGACAGGTTCACGAACCTCGAATTGGGACAAGCTCTCTGTCGGCAACAACAAGCCTGGCGTGACCAACAAAACATTACCTTCTCCAGTGGAAACAGAACTATTATCAACGCTTCATTTCATCTGACGTCACACTCCAGGGCCCCCGACGAGGAAAAAAAACGCAACCTCGCTTGTTTATTTACGTCTCATCCGCACAAACGGATTTGTTTATGGGTGGAATTCTTGATGGCATCAATGCTTGTGATCATTTGAGTTAAGTCAGAGGAAAGCAGAGTGCTTCAGACGACCAAATAGGTAGATTTTTCTAAGAAATGAACTGTTCAGAATATTGTTCTTTTCTACCAGATTACAGTTTTTGTCAGAAGCGTCTAAACACCTTTTAAAATTTAAATTTCAAATTATTTTCCATACTTAACGAGTTTTCTTTCCGACGAGGAAAAAAACGCAACCTCGGTTGTTTATTAACATCTCATCCACCCAGACGGAATTGTCTATGGCAGAAATTCTTGTTGGCATCAACGCTTGCAATCGTTTAGGTTGAGTCTGAAGAGAGCAGAATGCCTTCCAGACGAATGAAAATGTACATTTTTTGTGAGAGCTGAACTGTTCAGAATACTGTTCTGTTCTATAAAAATACTATTTCTATCAGAAATGTTCAAACACACCTTTAAAAATTTAAATTATTTTTCATATTTAATGATTTTCAATTAAGGGAACTGGGATGTTCTCGAGGCTGAAAACCGAAATAAGAGTTGTAAATAAAGAGGACTTTTTTTTCCAAGTAAAAATTATATCTAATGTAAAATGTAGATTATATAAAAAAAAACGTGGTATTTTCATTATAAATTAGCAGAAAAATATTTGCTTTTTAATAGCAAATCAAGAATGTGCTGTGATGCAATAATCAGTAAGTTCAGAACCACTTTCGGCTTTTCAAACTTAAGCATATTATCAACGCCTCCTATATCTATCCTAGATATAGGAGGCGTTGATATTATACACTAGCAGTACGCGCACGGCGTTGCCCGTGGAATCAGGACTTGCACAAAATGAAAAAAAAAAAAAAAAAATGCACACAGTGACACGAAAAAGTGTTGAAAACAAAATCAAAACAAAGGATATACATTAGTGATTTCCCCGCTTATTTTTCTTCGCGATAATGAGATTTATCAATTTCTTTTCGACAATGACGCGAATGTAATGACGTCACCTGTCGCGAGGAAGGTCACGCACCAACCAAGAAATTGCAAGGATCCATTCTGGGATCGTCCAGAGAAACTCTCGCTGTTAAATCTCGCTAGCAAAAAAACTGTTTGAACTGATCAGGGAAAAATTAATTTATAAAAATGAAAAAAGATGTATGAACCGTTCTTGCTTTAAATTCGACAGGAACGTTCCAGTTATACGCTGAAAAAAACAAAGAAAATTATGGAGATGTTAGAACGACAGATGCGAGAATGTGAAGAAATCCTTATTAAAAATTACCATAAAAATGACTATTTTTCAAAAATTTCTCAAAATTCAGTAAATTACGTTAGATGTACAACAAACTTCATTAGCACGGAAATCGTTTGTTCTTTCCGATGGTGTAATTGTTTTTTTTTTCGTACAATTATTCGAAGCCATGCTATTGAGAAATGAGTGCGAAAAATCAACCCAAAAAACACAAAATATTAAATAAAAAATTTTTTAGATTAAATTTTAAAATTCCGACTTCGAGGTGCATTCAGTCACCATTATGACTACCTGTGTGCCAAATTTTATGGCTGTAAGTGCGATAGATTCATCTGGACATCGCAGACACACACACACATACATACGCACACAAACATTGCCTTTTTTGAGTTTAGATTTGCGGAATCGAAATGCCCCCTATGTTGTGAGGTTTAAACTGAAAAAGCGAATTTTTAAAGGTAAAAAGCGTCCTGTTTCTTTTATGAAATTAGTTTAACGCAGGGTATCTCACACTTTTTGTATTCTCTTACACGAAGTTTGGGAAGAGAAAGAAAATATTGTAATCATGAAAAATGGACAATACACCATTCGGTTTATAATCAAAAAATAGGTAATTTTTTTTGTTTACTTTATTGTTAATACTTCTTTATTTCGTGATAAGTTGTGGTTTTAGTGGAATTTTTATCAGTTAAAACTTATCAGCTAGTCGACTATACACATCAAAGAGCAGATAAACGAAACTCAACAAATGATTATAACACTTGCACTTCCAAATATGGTAAACCCAAACCCAAGCTAAGGACTATTTCCGAGAAAACTGTAAACAAGCCAGCGGAAAACCTGAACCTCCCCCTTACTTTTCATTTCATTCATCTCACCCTGCCCCTCTTTGAATTGCCATTCAAACCCAGGGGGTCTTTGCTATTTAGGTCTGACCTTGAGCGTTTCAGCTGCGGTTCATGTTCCATTTCCTTCCCTTCCTTCGGTTGAGAAAATAAAAAAGAACCACCTGTATGTGTGTATGCATGGAACGACCGGTCATGACCTTCAATGGAACAAAGCGGGTGAGAATTTGAAATTCGGCAGTCTACATATTACAAAGTGAAGCAGAGTTTATCAACCTTCTGTTCCTTCTTTTCAAGAGAAAAACGTAAACATAAATATTTTGATTTTGAGTGGGATTTGTTTACAGGCAACGGAAGTCTGTACATCTAAATCACGTACATTTTCATGACGAATAATTTTATGTGGGAAGTTTAGTTTTGTAAGAATAATTACAAAGAAAAGGAAAGAAAGGTTTTATTGCAAATTTTAAAAAAAAGTTTCGTTTGGAACTACTCGTATTCGGAAAAAATAAGGGTTGAAAGAATGGTTATTAAGGGAAATTATTATTATTAATTCTTTTAATCCACAATTCGATCCATAAATAACCTAAGCAGACCACGATTTCAGTAAACTCGGAAAAATGAATGAATGCGTCTGATATGGTTTATGAAAAACAAGCAACAAAGCAAATAAATAGATCAAATAATAATGGAAAAAGCATCGAAATAAATAAAACATTTAATAATTCAAATAAAACCAAGGATCTAACTGTAAAAAAACTTGCAAGAAGAAAAATCGCTTTGTAGCTATTTTTAAAAATGTTAATCGCACACCATTAATGTACGAAAAGTTTCGAGCAGTATTTGTTAAACAATACTTTAGATTCATTTCATGGTAACTAAAGCTTGTTTCCCTAAAAATATCATATGTAAGTTAAGATTAATAATAATAGATATACTAAACAAAAATTTAAATTAAAAAAGAAAGAAAAGTATAGATAAGAAACAGCAGATTTAAACATAAACGATGACAATATATCTTTTATTGTACTAACGCAACAGCCTCAAGTGATTGCATCAACAGAAGTTTAAAACGATTAATATTTAAAACACATAAAAATTAATTTAGAAAGTAAAAAATGTTCAAAAAGGAAGAAATGAATGAGAAATCGAATGGCGAACTTTATCGAAGACCACTCGCCATAAAGATTCCAAATTAGACAAGATTTTCTGTCAAGGGTAAGATTATAAATCAAAAGTATACCCTTTGTACCCCTAAAAATTCGGCAGAGAGTGTTAAATTTAACACACTCTCTAGTATCATTTGATTATTCATTAAGGATTTTGCATCTTGATCTTTCAGAATGTTTCTCATATTGATATTGGACAGGATTCAGGCCACAACGTTTTCCCAAATTTATTTTTAAAAAAATAATAATAATAATGTCAAAAAAAAATCATTATCCATTGCTTTTTCTTTTTTGTGTATAACTTACTGTTATTTAATTTTCTGTGTTTGGTGCGAAATATTGTGTTATGTCCTTACTATATTTATCTCGTCAGTGTCGGAAGTTAAAAGCCCACTGTGAGGCTGTGCACTTCCTCCATCCACCCACACACATAACACTCGGAAGTGGTCAAAACAAAGAGAGAGATTTAAAATGGAATAAAAAAGAAAGAAAGAAACCAACGAGATCAACCACAAACTAGAGAGTATGTATTTTGTAACAGTAATTAGTATATAGCAAACGGCTTCCAAGTCCTTGCTTTTAAAATGGCTCAAAATAATGTTAGTTATTATTTATTTATAAGAAAGTGATAATTCTCACCCTGCGTGCATCTTCATTGCAGAAGCTATTATGTACAAAGAAATAAAAGTTGCAATGCATAATTTTCTATTTAGAAGTATATGCTAAAAAGAAATTTTCGGCAGTTCACAAAACATTTTACAGTACACTCAGCACATCTCTATTGTAAGACAGGGTTGCCACGGGTCTTAGAAAGTGCTTATAAGTGATTATTTTAACCTGCCATTTCTAAAAGCCCTTAGAAGTACTTATTTTTCGTCAGTAGTTCTTAGAAAGTGCTTATTTTCCTTTTAAAACAAAATTCTTTCTTCGAACGGCGAAATGTACCAAAGTGATAAGTCAAAATATTCACCTAACTGATAAGCCACTCGTGTCTTTTTTGCCACTGATATGTCGAAATTAGTTAATTAGTTAAACTATTTCAATATTTTAAAATCTGAAGCCAAAAAGAATATCTCAGCCGCACACAAGCTATGCCAGTTTGACTTCACAGAGACAAAATATTTACTCCTCATGAGAAGGTCAGTGTTGGATTTGTCGGTGATAAATTAATTAAAGAAAAGATAAAACAGAAAGCAATTTCTGATAAAGAAGTTATGAATTTACGACGTGACTGTAGAGGATTTATAACAAAATTACTTCAAACCTTTTTGGCTAAATCACCAATTAGTTATTCCCTTGTACGGAATGCTTCTTGCATAGATACAAGAAAAATGGCCTCTGAGCAAGATAATTGCAAAAGTTCAATGAAACAAATTTTATTACATTTTTGTCAAAAAAAAAATTGTTGCAGAAGAATGTGATGCCTTAATGCTTCAATTTAAAGAGTTTTTAGAAACTACTGTCTCCAAGTGCTCAGCATTATTCAAAAACTTTGATCCAAAATCTGACAGACTGGATAGCTTTTTAAATGATTTTTTACTTCAAGATGCAGCAAATGAAAAGTTATGGAGAGTAATGAAAATTCTTATGATTTTATCACATGGACAAGCTACAGTAGAACGAGGATTCAATATAAATAAATCATTAGAGGTAGAAAAGTTAAAAGGAGATTCTTATATTGCTCAGTGGCTCATTTTTGAGAATGCGAATAATTCTAATGTGATATTCACTCTACAATTGTTACAAAAGAGATGAGAAGATTTGTCTCTTCTTCGAGGCAGAAATATATACTTCATTTGGAAGAACACCGAAAAATTGAGAACCAAAAAAATTCAGAAAACAGTAGGAAAAGAAAAGTAGACGAGCTTAACTATTTAAAATCTAAAAAAGCTTTCCTTCCAGCTGATATCACAGCATTTTAAAATTCAGCCGAAGAACTATCTAATAAGGCAGAATCTTCCAAAAATATTTCCCTTTTTATAAAAGCTAATGCACTGCGAAGAGATATTAAAGAAAAAAACATCTGAAATTAAGGAATTAGACAGTCAGATTTTTTAAATGAAAAATAAATCAACTGAAAAACAGAAATGACTGTATCAGGATTTTAAAAATATTCATTTATTTAATTTCTGAAAATTAAAGCATTTTAATGATTTAAGTTGATTTTGATATTTTTAGGCCATTTTAATGTATTTCATTTGTTACAGAGTTGCATTATTTCAATCATTAAAATTTTAATTGTATCCTCTATTTTCCTTTCGTATAATTTCGAGATATTTTTTAATAGGACTAAAAACATTCCTGTGAAAAAGTTAGATTTTGAGTAAATATTCATACTGTTTTTCTTTTTTTTATAAGTGTGTTTATGTGACTTTGTACTTTACAGTATTCTTAAGTTTAAAGCCTGCATTAGCTCTAAACATTAAATGCTGAAAATAAAATCGCGGAACATTTTAAATAGAAATGAGAATTCTTTATAATTTATTGTATTATTAAAAGTATGAAATTTTAATATTATTAATAATTAATAAAATTATTTAAAGTATGAAATTTTTGAAAAAAAATGTTAGAACGTAATAAGTTGTAATATGTTTATAAGTCAAGATTTTTTACTATATAAACATCTTTTTTATATATGAGCAATTTTTTGAACTTTGAAGATAGTGGTAAGTTTAATTCTTTTTCCCCCTGCTGTGCCTATTTTATAGTTTGTTAATATGCGTACATATTACTGACATGCGTTCCTATACATGCCCATATTTTAACTGCTGACATTTTAAAAAATGGGACTGGACTTATTTTGAAAATTTTTTATATGGCATTATTTTTTGTATAATTTAAAAAAATAGACTTAAATATTGAATTTTTATATATAGTATTGTGCTTATGAGTTTAACTAAGCTATAAAAACATCTCACTTGGTTGAAAGTCAAGTATTAAATTGTGAAATACGGCTTTTATAATATTTTATTTAAGTCCTTATAAAGTCTTAGAAGGTGCTTATTTTTAATTTGAAATGTAGAGTGGGAACCCTGTAAAAATAGTATCCTTTAAAAATTTCTAAAAATAAACCGAGTTGTTATTTATTAAAATTCCATTTCAGTGCAAAAAATATGTATGTTTCTTAAATATACAGTAACAGTTTGAAACTTCGATAGTTTTATTTTAAAGAAAAATTACATAAAGTTTCGTGTTTAACTTTCTCGATATAGTGAGTACTAATTCAACAATGTTCTTTTCACTTTTGACCTTTTTCTTCACACCAATTTTTCCCGTTTTATTTAATCTGGTACTGTAAAAAACTAAATCGTGCTTAAAACATCAAATACATCCGTAAATATTAAAACACAAAAGACGCTATTGCGCAGTAAGAATATGCAACGCATTCTGACAACACCCAAATACCAAACCCAGAATTAAGAATTTTATATCTCATTAAAAACAAGAGAGAGAACGTTAACCCACATTGCATAATATTATACCAGTTGACACGTGTTTCTTGCACACGAGGCCACAGTGTTTTTATCATAAATTTTTGAAGCCAGGCTGACACCTGACTAACATGAAGAACATTTATTTAAATGTGTAGCAGATGCAGTCAGTTCTACTACGACGAACGTGTTTACGTTCTTATATTACGTAACCTCTTTTTCGTGATTATATCATGAGTGTTTTCGAATCTTAATTAAGGCGAAAATCCAAGGCTACGTCCTGACAGGGAAAATAACACGCAAAATTTACAGTGTTTCAATCTCGTTTGGTAGATTGCCAACATTTAACTTTCGTTTGCTAAGTACTGGTGTCGTCTTTTCGTGATAATGTATCTCATCTCACGTGAACCAGGCTTCGCATACTTGAAAAGCTTCCACTACGTTTTACGATTTTTACTTTCTCGTGTACGAAGAGAAATTATTGTAATCGTCCAAAAATTCGAACTCGAGATTTTGACGTTATAGATATAGATTTAACGTTATAGATCTTCCTGAGTACGAAAAACACAATTTTGGAATTATGTCTGTCTGTCTGTGAACATGATAACTCGTAAACTATTAGATCTACGGGGATGAAATTTGGTATGTGGTCTTCAAACATAATTTGTAGGTTTCTATCAAATTTTGGACAAAATCCGTCAAGGGGAAATCTGTCTGTCAGTATGTCCGCGGTCATGTGAACACTGCAACTCAAAAACTTGAATAGCCAGATGGATAAAATTTGGTACACAGTTTTGTCGTCATGAATGTAGGTCCGTATAGAATTTTGGGCCAAATCCGTCAAAGGATTGACTGTCTGTCGGTCTGCATAATCGCATACTTGTAAAAATTATATCTCATAATCCCTTTGGCTTAGATAAATAAAACTTGGTATCACGGGTGCTAACATTAATTATAGATCTGTGCCCAAATTTCGTTCCAATCGGTTAAAAAAAAGCCATTCAAATTGCATATTCAATTTTTTAAATCCTATTCTCCATGCGCATGCGTACTGGTCGCAATCTCTGTTCACGCGGAAGGATTACGTCATTTTGTCCTTGAGCCGGCATGAGTGGAATCGGTACGCATCGCTTTGAATTTGATTCTTCACCTAAATATGTATATTACAATCTCTATAATCTACAATGAAAAACCTTCTGATAGTCATTGCATTCCGGGTTAAGGTAGGTTCGAATTTTTTATCCACGCAGGGGGAGGAGAAATGACAAATTTTTGAGAAGTATACGAGCAAGTTTAGGGGAGCCCACTTCCCCTTGGTTTATAGTAGCAACGATTAAATAGCTTCTACAGAACTCGTGAATTTTTAAAAACCTTTTAATAGGCTTCTTTTTTTTATTATATTCTAGATATCTAAATGCCTTTTATGATATGCTAGATATTCTTGTTTCAAAACCATTCATTACGTTTTGATATTCTACGTCTATTCTATTCTGTTCTTCTAGAACTCCATTAAAGCGAACGAATTTTTAAGATTAATATTTGAGAAAAGTTCGAGACCAGTTATACCAAAATATTTCTCCAAGGGAAAAAAAATCCTTCCTCCCCCTCATGCTTGATTGAGTTCAAAATCTTCTGTCTAGAATACTAATTTTTTTACTTGAAATAAAACGAACTGCATTTAAGAATTTTAGTAACAAATAATTTTGTAAACCTTATTTTTTTTTTAGAAGTCTGTTCAAAAATCTAATTTTTTTCTCTATAAAAATTATTTAAGAATTTTAGCTGAAAATAATTTTGGAAACTTGTTTTTACAATATTATTAGAATTACTGTTAATGAATATATATATATTTTTAATCCTTAGAACCCTCTAACAAATGCTAATTTGTTTTTTCATCTGCAACCTTAAAAACTTTGATAATAATCTAATAATCTTAACAGTTATACATTAACTAAATTTTAATGAAAATATTATTTAAATATTGATTAAATTAATTAATCAAACATTAATAAAAATTCTTAGTATTATATATAAAGGTACATATGCAGCTTTTTCTAATATAATACAGATACAAATAATAGATATACTAAACAAAAATTAAAATTAAATAAGAAAGAAAAATATAGATAAGAAACAGCAGATTTAAACATAAACGATGACAATACATCTTTTAGCGTACTAACGCCGAGTGTTATTAATTTAAAAATGGTGCTGTCTTGTAAGTTTTCATTGCAACGATATGTTGGTAAACGATTATTACTTTCCATTCAATGGAATGGAATCAATACACGTGACGTCACGTAACAAACGCTAACTGCAAGTTATTTATCATCTAACAGCACTTTTTCTTGTTCTATGCTGTGACGACACGTGCCTTGCCCTCCTGCAAAATTCGCAGTAGAAATCTAAAATTAAATTGAAACTGTATATTTGACGTGCATTTGTGAGTATAAATGGATACCTTTTATTTCTGAATTATATGCCAACTTAATGATAAAAACAATTTTACTAGATTGTATAAAGAAAAGGCTATTTCAAAGCAAATTTAATATACCTTATTATTGAATTGTTTTTTTAAATACCTTTTTTTTACGTTTTGCGTTAGATAGTAATCTGTAATGAAGACAAATAAACCAGGGTTGTTGATTTTTTTCAAAAAAATCGATTTATTTGATTTAAATCGAATTTTTTTTTATTTAAATCAAGATTTTTTTATTTTAATGATTTTTTTAAAACTATATATATATATTTAACATTTGTGTATTATACAATGAGACCTACTCGTAGAATTATATATATATAACAACATACCAGTCATTAAGCTCTACTTTCTTTTAAAAAACACAAATTCAAAAAAAAAATTATCTCAAACATGTAAAGAATAATATACTTTTGAAATATAAGATAATTTTATCAAGGAAAAATATAATAAAAATTAAATTTCTTGACCATAGATATATTACTGTATGTTAGAATATATAAAATTTTTAGATATAGCTCTTCTGGTCAAGCAAATTTTGCACAAGTGAGAAGCAGGCTCCCTTTTACATGAATTGCGTCAAAGGATTGAAAATCCTGTTCCTCCTTTTCAAAAATAAGAATTATCCTTCTCTACCCTTTATTGGACAATAGACTAAGGATGTCTTGGGAATAGTGCAATCTTGCAACAACTAAATAGCACACTCTTGTCCTCTCCCCTTTCAAGTATTTGGATTAGTGTTTATTTCACCTTGACTTTGAGAATAGACTACTTCTTACTAAGCATAAAAAATTAAAGAAACCAGTAACTTGGTGACAAGTCACTGAAATTTTCTGAAGCAACTTTTTCTAACCTGGACTCAAAAATGTGTTTTTTAAATATAATTTACACATCAACCGTTCTATGTGCTTGTTATTTATAATAAATAAAGTTTAATATTTATTTAAGCGAGAATTTTAAGAAATCCAAATGGAAAAGATACATAAAAGTAACTATTTTTCAAAAATTTCTCAAAATTCAGTAAATTACGCTAGACATAAGAAAGAAACTGCATTAGAAAAGAAATCGTTTTCCCTTTCCGATGGTGTATCTATTTTTTTCATACAATTATCCAAAAACATGCTATTGAGAAATTAGAGCAAAAAATCACCCAAAACAACACAAAACATTAATTAAAAATTTTTCTAGATTCAATTTTTAAGGCTTCGAGGTGCATTGAGTCACCATCAGCTGTGTGCCAAATTTCATGACTATAAGTGTGATAGATTTGTCTGGGCATCGCGCACACAAACATTGCCTTTTATAATTATAGATCATAATTTAAATTGTGCTATGTAGATGTTTGTATTTCTTTTGGAACTTTTGTATGTATTACTTAATTATCTTGCATTTGAACATTATTGCAATATAAAAACTTTGTTTTCTCCAACACTATTTAGTTTTCTCCAATATTAAAATGAAACTCAATGCATTTTACTATGTTCTTTCTTTGTAAAAATGATCCTTTCACAATATTTATTTTATAAAAAAGGAGCACCTCATACTTTGCATTTTATTGTGTTGCTTATTAGAGTTTTATTTAAAATATTATCTGCTTGTGTTTTCAAAAATAAAGATATGGAAAGTACTCTAGTTACATCAATTCAATGAAATATTTTTTTATGATTTATACATGAACAATTTTATTTCATTAAAGCAGATTAACTTGATATTTAAAATAAAGTGATTTAAATCAGTGATTTTTTTTTTTTTTTTGAAAAATCAGTTGATTTAAATCAGTGATTTTAATCAACTGATTTAAATCGCCACAACCCTGAAATAAACAGCAATTTATTTGAAAGAAAAAAAATCCCTCGGACTCTCAAAAGTGTCTAAAATGTTCGTTACTTTCTTATACGGATTGAACTTGAAATAACAATGAATGTCCTGAATAGAATGTTTGATGTAATTTTGAGGTTAAATAAATTGAATTCGTACTTCAAGGTTTTAAAATCTTTTCCGGCTCGATGTTTTCCGTTTGATGAAAACATCCACTTCATGGTATCTATATTTATGTCGAAATCAGCTTCTGTGATAATTATGCCTTCAGAAATAATAATTTAAATATCTGAAGTCTCTCAGATTTCTAATTGCTTTGTTCTGTCTCCATCTAACTTAATTCTTCAATTTCAGTTTCTCCTCGAGATTTCTAATGTTTTCCTAATAGCTTAATTTCAGCTTCTGGAAAATAAGTCTTCCGATTACATTCATTCATTTTGAATGTAATCGGAAGGTTTAATCGGAATGTTTTCACATTACGAATTCTCAGAAAATGTCTCTCTCAAGCTTGTTAGTTTCCTAATTATCGTGACTGTGATCAACTTTCTGCAGTAATTTTCAAAACTGGAGATAATTATTCTGATAATCATTATTCTTTGGTATTATTCGATGCATTGCCGACATCTTTCAGTATGTCAAGAAATATTTTATTCTCATTATTTTCGAATTTATTGTCTGTTAAATTATCGTTTGCTCTAAATTATTTACTTTTATGAATATGCATACTGAAATTAATTGATATCAAATTATGTGAATGTGAGGAGAATGCAGAATTTTTTTCGCTGTTCTTTAAATTATCTTGTAATCCACTAATATATTAAGATAACGAATTCTTTCAGGACACAAAGATCTGACATTTAAATGGAGAAAAAAGGAGAAAATTTTTAGTAGTTAAGGTTATAAATAACTTTTTTTTTCTGAGCAAAAATACAGAAGAAAAAAGTATACATACGGTGCAAGGCAACAGTGTAAACTGTAACATATTTCACGATTGAATTTTATACGTAGAAAAAAGTTGTGCTATCTAAAATTACAGATCATGCATTCAAAATAAAGTTAAGAAATTTAAGTAAAATTTTCATTTGAGAACGAACACGTAACTAATCAAAGTGAAATCCAAAAAGGCATAACACTAAGATATGCCAAATTAAAATTATTAATTTTAATTCATATTAGTTTCTTATTATTTATTAGTTTCCTAGTAGGTGAGATCACTTTAGACTTTTATAATTTGCTTTAAATTTAAAGTAGAATTAACTAGTCGAGATATTAATTTCTTTTACATTTCATACTATTTTTTGCTCCCTATAATTGTTTGAAATTTTTGTTTTAAAAAGTTTTGAATTCTTCAGTCAAAAGCACAATTGTAATAAATAAATAAACAAATGAAATGAAATAAATTAATAAACTATTTAAATAACTGAGCTTGTCATATATGAACCGAGACTACTTTTTTGTTATTATTTTAGCATTAAATACATTTCTGGCATAATTTACTAGGAAAATGTCTAGCATTTTGTTATTTCACATAAATTTTTAAACGTAGCAAATGCTTTATTTTATGAATTTTCTTAAATATACTTTTTTACATTTGTTTGTTTTAAGAATGTTTTGCGCCATATCAAACCTTGATGTTTTAAAATTATTTTCGAGATTCTTTTAGACTGCTTAATAACTTAAATGGCCACATTTTAAAATGAAATACTATTATTCTAATTATTTTTCTGCATTCAGCCTTAAATTCTCTTTAATATGACTTTCAAACACATGCATTTATTGCGAAACGATATTCCGTAGAGTCGTAAATTACTGAGGTCCAGTCCACAACTTCGATTGGCACAGCGCAGTTCCTTTCCCGCCATCTTGCTTGTTTACAACATCAAGGAAGATGAGTGCGTTATAACCATGTATGGTAAATATCCTGGAGGAAGTGTATTGTATTGCAAACAGCGTGGTGTCGGGGAGATCTTCTGTATTCTGAAGAGGTGGAAAGAAGAGACGGAGAATTTCAAGGTTAACTCCTCCCCT
>BGPR01025495.1:0-22295 GCA_013235015.1 Araneus ventricosus
AAAATGCTCCAGGCTCTCTGGTTTAATTTATTTAACTTATATATAAACTTAATTTAAATATATTAATATATATGCATTTATATTTTCAACAAAACTGGGAATTTTGTAAATTAATAATTTTCAGTAGATAGTTTCATCAGGAAATTATGCATGCTATACTAAATTTTCATTAAAACTGTTGTTTTAAAAATAAAGTTGACTAACTACCTAAATGATGTCAATATAAAATGACACCCAGATTTATTTTAGTATACAACATAAATCCTTAATATAAATTTTAAACAATTTCATCAAGAACCAAGACGCATGGAGCATTTCAAAAACATGCAAATCTGAAAAGTATTGTTTTAAAAGAGTAATTTAGAACCCATGTACTTTCTCCTCTGAAACCATTAAATATTCATTTTATTTAATAACACATATTTTAATGGTATTTTATTTACATATACGCATACAGATAAAATGTATAAATGAAATTCAAATTGTGACATTTTTAAGGATCCACCATTCTTTTAACCTCTTCAAGAATTTTTAAAAAATAAATAGCTGCATTTTTTTGCATGTATTTAATATTTTTTATTTCATACCTGCAGCAGTTTAGCGAGACAGAAAACACTATTTATTCTTCTGAATTTTTATCCGACAGAATGATTTTTTTCACTTGGAACAACTATAATTTAAAAAAGAACTAAACTTACACTTATGTGTCAGTATCCTTGAAGAAGTTAATGTCCAACACAAAGTATAGTTTCAAGTGAATCAACATAGAATTTTTCAAGATTTATATCATTTGCATAATTATTAACTTCTCAACTGGTTTGTTTTCTCAACTATCTAATTGAATGGCACCTTCTATTTTAGGAATGAATTATAATTTTAATTCAATTGAGAACCTAAAGGACAGTTGAAATGTTTATGGATTCGAAATAATTGTACAGATTCCCGAGAGATAGAAACTAAAACAGTAAACTAAACTAGAACACAGAGTGAACTAAAACAGTCATTCACGCCTGTAAACGAATGTTTTAGTTTATAAATTTGAAATTACTATAATTCGATGAGCGTACAGGCAAACCAATTAAGGGGTTAACAACATATACGCCACTAATTAGTTGCAAAAATCCTTTTAACAAGATTAAATGAGAAATGCTTTTGTTGATATAACTTTTTTGCATTATCTTCCATGTAGTTCAAAAATGTTGATTTGAGTTTCGATTATACACAGAAAATTTATGGTGCAAAAGTTCGACTAATTATTGGAGGGAAACAATTTATTTTAAATTTCAGTATTTAAGATCGGCACTTCAAACGTGGATGCACTTAAAAGGGAAAATTGTGGTGACGTTCAAGACCCAGACGATTTATACGTTAGTATTGCAAATACTTGGAATTCTTTGATTACAGGAATTCCACATCATTCTTAGCAAGATGTATTACAATGATGTGAAAAGTAACAAGATTATACGATATTGAAGATTTGAATTTCAGTTTGTATCGAACGAGAATTTTAGGAAACTAATTTCTTTATAAAATTTGAAGATAAACTGGAATGTAAACAATGAATTTAAATGAAATCAAATTTTGTTGGATGGTTGAAAACAATCAAAATGATTTAAAATTATGTAGTGGAGTGGCAGTCGACCATTTAGAATAATGAAAACAAATCATTTTAAACAGCAGAAAGATGCATTCTCATAATTGAGATTAATTACAGATCAAGTGTTTTTTCCCATCTTGCCGTATACCATTGATGGGACAGTACAAGCAACAAAGTAGGGCAGTGGCCGAACTGTCAGCAAGTAGAGTTATTGGATTTCCTTCACCAGTCACATTCTCGTACAGGTTTGGAATTTTAAAAGCTTGATAGTGTTAATTAAAAGATGGTATCTTCCTGTTCTTGTTTAAAAAGATGTCCCGCAGTCTAAACTTCGCTTTCTCATCGCATGATATCTGCAAAAAAAAATAGAATTTATGTAGATCAGATATGAATCCATCCATTATAAGGAAACTGAAAAATTCATCAGTACCGATTTAGTAATATTTCTCGATATTCTATGCCAATATCACATGAATTTACCTGCAAATACAATTTGTGATTTCAGCATCCACGAAACCGAATGCATTATAGATTTGCCCTTCAATTAGGAAAGATTTGGTACATCCTTGTTACAGCGGCCAAATCTTGCCAATACGTCATATCATAGCTGCGGTCTGCTTGGCGTAATCCGAAGTTCGCCAAGCTCGCTCTGGGGGCGCTTTTTTTAAAAATGGAAATGTAATGTACATGATTTATATACAAGTTTTTAAATTTGTTATGATATAATGAGTAAAGTATAATGTTTAAATTGACAATCGTGTGAATAAGTAGGTTTAAAAGTCACCGAGATTATATAGACTGTGCTCCAGCTTCGATTTGGGTGTGTGGTGTTTTTTAGAGAATACTTTTGTGTATATGTTTCCCAATATGCATTTTTGCTCATTAATGTATTGGCAAATATAATTAATTGTGGCTAAGAGACTAAAATCACAGGAATTTTGTGTTGTATTATTTTTTGGCTTTAGATCCGCGGACCTTAGTTGTCAATTTGTTCCAATTAGTCTGAATTTCTCCATTTTTAAGGCTGTTAATGGATGGAGCCAGTTGGTTGTCTTGTAGAGGTTGGAGTTGATTGGTAAGGCTGATTCGTAAGAGATGGCTCCCCCATTTCCGACCTTTTTATTTTGTTAAAGCAGTTGTTCTCGAATGTTCATCAATTTTGTCCGCATGCAGGACAAAACACCGACTTCTCTTCTGGTTGGGTGCTATAACAAGTACGTATTAAGATTTTTAACATGGCGATATTTATAGGTTGGATACTATCTGTTAACTGCGACATGCGCGGCGCAAAAATCTTTCAAAACCCTTTGCAGTGCAGATCGTTGGATCCAGAGCTCCCAAATTTGGGGCGTAGTTCCTTCTTGGGTAGTAAGCGCTCACCAAGAAAGCCCGTTTCAAAATTTTAATTAAAAATTTATCGAAATGTTGAAAATTTTCCTCGATAACTTTGAAGCATATTATTACATAGCAGTTTTTAAAACTGTTTAAAATTCAAAACATTAGCGTTTTAGAGATGACACTTATTTCTGTACAATTTCTCTAATTTTAATAAATTTTTTAAATATTTGAAGTTTGTTTTACAAGAATAGTTCATTGTTTTTATTACTGCTTTTATTGCGCGACGACTTTAAAATCACTTTGTGTGTGCACGTTACCGATTCTATAATTAAGATTATTTTTTTAAAATATAAAGACAGACGAATCAAGCATAAAATGTCATACTACGATGTTTCTTGCTAGAGGTTCGAATCTCAAACTTTTCCACATCGTAGAATACCGAAACTAAAGTTTTTAGTTGTGAAGATAAACAGCAGAATTTTAGATATGGCATAAATGTGTGTTTTCTAATAATCACGTTATGAGTTATTCTAAGGTTCCCCTAAAAGTTTCGAGGGGTTTGCATGCTTTTCTCCACGTTAAAATAATAAGTGACAATTTATGAATTTCTTATAAAAAAAGATTTTTCAAAGAAACAAATGTACATACGAAACACGGCATTCAAACAGTTAGAATAACTGATTCCTTTACTAGATGGGCAGGTACGTCTTTATTTTTGCAGTAAAAACATTTTATGTACTTTTTCTTGCCAATAAGCTTAGAAAGAACACTAAAAAACCAGATAATATTTTGAAACAAACAGTTAAAAACTATTCTACATACAACACACACATTACTTAATATTTTATGTATGCGTTAATAACTTTTAATTCGAACATATATTGAACTAAGAGAAAGATGTGGTAATATGTATTATTTCCAAATAATATCTTTATTTTGCTAATATTATCATAACAACTTACCAAGTTCTACTAGTCTTACTAGTTACTACTAGCACTTCGATGCCATTCCAAGGAAAACATTTCCAGAACATCCAGGATAGCTGGTGCCGATTAAGTTGGGTCTGGATCTCGCAAGGCAGTCGTTCTACAGTGAAGAGCGAGACCCAGGCATTTTCCAAGCAAATGGTCCCTATGTAGGAACCCTCTTCCTTCCTGCAACATTCTACTCTATTAAAAGCAAATAACGGTGCATTCATATTCTTGATTTCGTTGGACGTTATGTTTAATTAAGAGCAAAAGTACTGAAATGTACATTTAGGGCTAATTATCGACAAATCTTCACCTGCTTGCTTGGAGTTTTATGGAGCAAAAGCCAGGTCTGACCATTCTGCGCCAAACACAAGGTAACCTGCAGTAACTTCACCTGCAGTGTTGGGAGAAACTTGAACTCTTGGTTTGAAGCCCAACACTGAAGCAGACGGCAGGGTTTATTTCTGAAGCTCTTGGAAGTGTTCTTATATTCTAGAAGAATAGAACCTTGTAGATTTTCAGAAGTGGTTAACAAGGTAAAACCAAAGAAAGGTTCAAAGTGATGGTTAATCCGATTTCTTCGATTTCACTAACACATGAAGAAGGTTCTCAAGTATCCAAGTAAATAAAGTTGCAAAATGAATTGAACAATAAAGAAAAATCCAAAAGTTAATATTCCTATCGACTATTTCGATTTGAATTTTAACAATCATTGTTAATTTGAATTCGAAGATTCGCAAGTTCAAAGTTAAGTAACGTAACAATGATATTCGTTTACGAAATTGCGATGTATCATTACAATAAAACGTCTACTCTTAATCGTTCATTCATTTGTTTTCACTGCATGAGTTTATTAATCAGATTTTTAAGCTTCCTATTGATTTTTCTTAGCACAAAAAACTTCATTTATCTTTCTTCAGACCCTAGTTCAAATTTCTTTAATTTCATCCACTTCATGAGTTATTCAAGATTTTTATTTCCAGAATTTAATACTAAAGCATAAAAATCTGCAAGAGTGTCAGAATTTAAGAGCATTCCATACGCTTTAAAGGATTCTTTTAAGAGATTAGGTTGCAGTACTTTTTTTTTACAGTTCTAGGAGCTACTTCGAAAATGACAATATTTTTCTTCAGTAATAATCCTTGGTCAAGGTAATTCTTATAAGATGAAGCTGTTTTCCGACTTCAGACTACGAAGAAAACTTGGCGCATTCAAGATCATCTTTCAAGTTCGTATCAACGGTTTCAATCGACGATAAGTTCAAGAGTTTCCTTTATCAGAAATTTGTCCAATAAAAATCACAAATTGTTGATTCTTCCTTACGTTCGGTTACTGGCAATGGCTCAATGAACATTATTTATAGTCTTTCATGTCAATTTTGACTACAACAAGCAAGACTACACAATTTAAGAACATTCGCCAGTCAGAACGAGATCTATTGCGTATCAGGAGATAACTTCGATATTCATTCAGACTACTGTAGGGATGCGATCCTAAAGAATTTTAAAAGCTTTCGAGTTTAAAATTCGAATTATTAAATGATGCGGAAATGGATTCGTTAAAGAATGACGGATAATAAATGACCAAATAAGTGAGAAAGATGACCGAGAATTGGAAATAATTCTCACATTATTAAAAAAAAAAAAACGCTCA
Source organism: Araneus ventricosus (assembly GCA_013235015.1). Taxonomy (NCBI): domain Eukaryota; kingdom Metazoa; phylum Arthropoda; class Arachnida; order Araneae; family Araneidae; genus Araneus; species Araneus ventricosus. The sequence goes on from BGPR01025495.1 coordinate 5,560, forward strand.
ATAATTCATCGCGCCTGTAATTCAACCCTATCCACGGACTTTTAAAAATGAATTAACTGAGCAATTGTGATTTATTAATTTATAGTATTAACCTAATAAATTCATTCTCATTTAATATAGTTGTTACTGATAATTTTTGAGATTCGTAATTCAGGTTAGACTTTATTTCTTTCGTCTAATAAATATTGACGCTTGTTTTGTACGAAAGAATTTAGTAAAACATTAAGCAGTGTCATTTCGGCACATATCCAAGGCTTGTCTAATATTTTCATTCAATATATTTACAGTTGAAGGCGCTTGATCTTGAATATGTCGAGCTCCTCAGTTCAGTTGATTTGAAAGTAAGTGTAATTTGATGCATGATTTCAGTATTAGCCCCTATTACACCCCTATTATATAAAATATTCCAGTTGCAGAAAAAATGCAATTCTGCACTAGCCCCCCCCCCCCACACAAAGTTATGGGACGTCTCAAGAGTGGTTTCAGTCACTTTTCTCCAATTTCCAATAAGGCAAATATTTCTTTATGGATTATCGCATAATAAACATATTCGATTTATGAACTATTGATATTTCGGGTTCTGACAAACCAGACCTATAGGGTGTTGCCTAACCATGTCTCGTTACGCACATTGGCAGTTAATAGAAACCATTGGAAGCTGAAAAACGGGAGGCGTGTTCGGCTACGTTTTGGTGTATTAAACTAGCCTATGTTTTGCATTAGAGTTAGGAAGTAATGTTGCAAATTTGTAAATGTGTGGACTACTAGTGTGAGGTGCTTCAAATTATTCGGGAAAGATTTCCGATAATTTTTTTTCGTGGAAATAAAAATACTTCTAATCCTGACAGAAAGAAAAATAATTTAAAGAAATAAATCAATAAGTTTCAGCATTTGCGAAATAAAATAAGTTCATCTGATTGAGAGATATCAGGCAATTATTATAGTCACTCTTTCGGGATGGGCAACAGTAATATCAAAAGATATAAAGAGTTTAGGTCGACAGAATTTAATCTCGTAAAAATGGGTATAACTCTTAGTTATTATTACGTATTATTTTCGTCGTAGAAATTTAAAAAAACACGAAATAGTTTCTGGAGTCTGGTCACAAAAACTATATCGAAATTTGAATTTTTCAACTCAACTGAGAGCTCATGACGAATTTTGGATATAGTGCAAAAGTATATGATCTCTCGATGGCAACAACGGCTTAGTACAGTCATTAATCATCGCAAACATCATCAGTTGCAATTATTACTATTTATGAGTAAAAAGCTGAAATAATCAGAAGGACACAGCTTCTACAGTAAGTTATCACATGAATTATACTGCATCAACAGTTCAGTTCCACTATTTTTGGATTTCACTAGCGTTCAGTTTCAATTTAGATAGCTAAAATTTATTAAATCCTATATTTTTAGTTTTTCCATCAGTGACAACCGAAAAAAATCGAGAATGGATGAATTCGAGAAATTAAGAATCCTAATTGCTAGTAATGGCTCGCCTTAAGGACAAATCCTTTCTCGAAGGCTCACCTAGTGCTGTAAACTGTGTCTTGGCTCGTCCAGATACTGAAATTTAAAGGTTGATTGTTCTCAAGATAGATTTTTTTGTCTTTTGTACAGACTCATTACCTCTAATACTGAGTATTTTTTAACAGGTTACAAGTCCTATGCTTCTCCAGTTTTTGAGTCTAAACTCAATGTGTCAAAATATAGGTCGATTTATTTTTAGCTTCTCATCCGTATATGGCATTAAACCATTCTAACTTCGTAACAATTAGGTCCTACATTAATAGATGTAGGAGAGAGAATACTGAATCGATTCTGTAATCATAAATGGCATACTTTTCTGACCAGGTAGAAATTCATCGCAGAATTTTGTGAATGGTGAATTTTAAACACGGACTTTTGATCTTTGTTATTTATCCATCAGTATTGCAAAACCTGCATTTCTCTTACCGTACCGTTGTAATTTATATCTCGGATGCCTAGACTGAGGTTCTGTGGTTCCAAAATGTATTGTAAATTATGTATTAAAACAATTTGTACTAGACTGAACTGATGGACTTTGTCATAGGTGTCTTCGGAATACCACCAAATACATTTTTATGAATACATCGAAATAGTCGACATTAGAAGAATATTTTTTGACATTGAACAATTTATTATGAATCTATGCACTTTTTTTTGTTAAAGTCTCAACAATTCTAAGCAAAATGCTTCAGTCTCTGTACAACCATGGATCTAAAGTTAGCACACTCCTGATTTTGCCAGGAAACAATGGAGATGCTAAGAATCTCATTACTGCCTAGCTAACCTGTGATGAATAAAATTCTAAAATTTCTACATAATTTGTCAAATACGGCTGTATTTCTTCGGTTATGCGATTTATAAATGGGATAAAAAGAGTCAAACTTCTTATAATAAAAGAAAATATACACAACATGAAGGCTTTAGATTATTTGGACTCTTGTCATATTGATATCGAAAGCTGTTGGACTTCCTGTTAATAATAAAATCTGGTATAGGCCGAGATTCTCTCAAATGCTAGGCTCTGAAGCATAAATCCTCTTTATTAAGATGGATAAAATAATTCAGGTTTTTGACTATCATATTACACTTCCGAAGTTAAAATAATTTTTAATAGAGACTAAAAATTTTTGAATAGAAAATAGTTTTTTGAAAATTGAAAGCCTACGAATTATGAATTTTTGAAACATATTGGTGCTATTTACATGAAGGTTATCTATTTAGATTTGAAAATCAACAGTTTTTAACAACTTAGGAGACGAACCCATCTTATTTCCAAATGATCGTTGTTTTTGCGAGAATAAACTTTCTCGCAAAATACCGAAATCAACTTTTTGAAATATCTCACGACAGAAAAAATTCCGTTAACTGCCCTAAATGTTTAAAAAATTCTGCATGTGATGCATAGCCGGAAGAGTTACCTCGTTACAAAAGATTGGGTATATTTCGCACATGATGAAAGAAAACCCTTTCCCTAACAGACTTTCCAACATCCAAAATAACCAGAAGAATGTTCGTCTTTCATAAAGCTCTCCACTCAGCAATGCTAAATTCCATGCTTAACACATCACCCATCGTTTTCCCACTCCGCACGTTACACCCAGGCCTTAAAACCAACAATTTTCGCATCACACATTTCCCACACCTAAAAAAAACTTCACTCCACACATTTCCCACGCCTGAAACAATTTTCTAACCTCACACATTTCCCACTCCTGCAACCAGCAATTTCACACCACACACATTTCCCACTCCTGCAACCAGCAATTTCCACACCACACACATTTCCCACTCCTGCAACCAGCAGTTTCCCCATCACAGACATTTCCCACTATCAATTTCCGCACTACGCACATTTCCCATTCTACCAGCAATTTCCACACCACACGCATTTTCATTCTCTACAGTCAACAATTTCCACACCACACGCATTTGCCACTCCTAAAACCAGCAATTTCCACACTACACACATTTCCCACTCCTACAACCAGCAACTTCAACACTACACACATTTCCCACTCCCACTATCATCAATTTCCACACTACTCACATTTCCCATTCTACCACCAATTTCCACACCACACGCATTTTCATTCTTTACAATCAACAATGTCTACAACACGGGCATTTCCCATTCCTGCAACCAGCAATTTCCCACTCCTACGAACAGAAATTTCCACACCACACGCATTTCCCACTCCTAAAACCAGCAATTTCCGCACCACACACATTTCCCACAACACGCACAATTTCACCACCTCACAGCAACCCCATAAAGTTTCACGCTCCAAGCATTTCACATTGCCTTTCGGTCTTCACACAATTCTTAATGCCACAACAATATTTTCACAGTAACAACAACAATATTTTCACACTCCATAACAACCCCAGTTTCCATACATTACGTTCTTCCAAGACGCGCCGTTTCTATACTCAAAATATTATCCACTTACACGACCAACAGTTTTCACTTCACGCATTTCCCAATCACAACATTAACATTTTCATATCTACAAATCTTGTATAATGGTAGTCTTTGTTCCATAAATCCATGTTTGTGTTTCGTGATTAACCCCTACAGCAAAATTTAGAAAAATGTTCAGTCTAGCCTTAACTAAGTACTGTGGCAAGAATTTTGAGAACGATTAACCAGATAAAATAAAACCGTTTACTAGGGAGTTCTTAAAAGTAAACCGTTCTAGTATTCTTGAAATGCAAGTTTTTATGTTCAGAGTTAATTCGAAATGCGATACAAAGCTCTTGCAGCAATTTCAGTTTTTGTTTCCAAAAAAATCAACTGAAGAATCGAGAAAATCTGCCACCTGCCGTCGGACATTTCTATAGAAAGGATAGTAAAACTTTGATTATTCTTTTAGCTCCCTCCTACTTAACCGAATAAAGAGGATTGATGCTTTAGAGTCTAGCATTTCAGAGAAACTCGACCCATGTCAAATTTAGAATCAACCAGTCAAACGGGATTCGATATCAAGGCCACCAAGGTTCATAAAATATTTTAAACAATCACACGTCATGTTTTGGTCTTATAATCACATAACCAAAGTTATATAGTTGTTTTTAGAAATTTATGTAGAACATTTTCAGTTTTGCTCTTAATTTAAGATGACTGATGCAATAAGGGAGATGTTTAGTACCTCCATTCTCGTGAGCAAACAAGGAGTATTAAGTTTTGATCCAAAGACTGACATATTTTAGATGGAAAGTTGCGAGGTTTCTTTTATTGTTAAAAATGCATAAATTCATACTAAATTGTTCGTCGAATTTCACCAAATGTTCCGTCTGATGTTCAGTATTTCGATGTATTAAGAAAAATATGTTTAGTTGTCTTTTGATGCTATCGACGACATTCCACCGTAAACATTTAAAAAGTTCTGATCTCCAGTACAAATTATTTTAATGCTTATCCTTTCAATTCATAACGGCTTTTGGAAACACAAGAACCTGAAAATTGTAGTGTATTATGCGTACCATTACGAGGAATTATGGAAATTCAGAGTTTGAATACTGCTGGATTAATTTACAACATCAAAAGCCTGAAAATTTAAAATTCACTATTCAAAATTAAGCAATGAATGGCTCCCTGGCCAATTATGTACCCCATTTATGATATATGAACACTACGGTGACGCATTAATCCAGTCTCGTTCTAGAATGTAGTTTCAGAATCAATTCAATATACTCTCTCCTATATCTATTAATGCAGGACCTAATTTATTTTTACGAAGCTTGATTTGGTTTATTGCCATATCTGGATGAACAGCTAAATAAATCGACCTATCTTAAGACGCAATGAGTTTGAATACAAAAAAAGAGGAAGGCATGGGACGTGTAGCCGGTTAAAAAGCCTTAGCATTCAAGGTCATGAGTCTATACAAAATACCAAAAACCTATCTTGAGAGCAATCATCCTTTAAATTTCGGCATCTAGACAAGGCCAAGACACAATTTACAGCGCTAGGTGAAGACTTTGAGAAAGGATTTGTCCATAATGCGAGACATTACTGGCATTCTCGAATGTATCAATTTTCGATTTTTACGGATGCCACTAACGGAAGGACTGACAGTATAGAATTGAATAAATTTTAGCGATCAAAAATTGAAACTGAATGCTAGTGAAATCCGAAAATAGTGGAACTGAACTGTTGATGCAGTATAATTAATGCGATGACATACTGTGGAAGTTTGGCTCTCTATTATTTCATATCTTTACTCAGATGAATAATTGCAACTGATAATGTTTGCAATGATAAATGAATGCAATACATTTTTGTTGCCATCGAGATATACACTTTACACTATACCCAAAATTCTTCATGAAGGATCCAATAAGATGCGAAATTCAAATTTCGGCTTAGTGTCCGTGACCAGACTCTAGAAAATATTTAGTTTAAATTATTTACGACGAAACTAATACGAATAACTAGCTAGACAGAATGTAATCTGAAAAATGGCTAGTAGGTATCTTAAACCTTTCATAATATCTTTTGATATTACTCTGGCCCATGCCGAAAGAATGGCACTGTAATAATTGCCTGATATCTCTCAAGATGAATTCATTTTATTTCGGATTTGATGCAACTTGATTTATTTCTTTTTTCTTACTGTCAGGAATATAATTATTTCTATTTCCTTGAAAAAAGTTTTTATCAGAAATTTCTCAAATAATCTGAAGCGCCTCACATTCGTAGTCCATACATTTACATATTTACAACGTTACTTCCTAACTCTATAATGCAAAACATAGATTTTAATAAATCTCGAGTTTTTTAGTCTGCAATAGTTTCTATTAACTGTCCCTGTTTTATGATGAGACAATTTGCATCCTGTAGGTCTGGTTTGTCGTAAGCCGAAATATCAATCCTTTAATAAACCAATACGTTTTCATTATGCGTGATCATCCATAAACAAATATTTACGTTATTAGAAATTGGATCAAAGTGACAAACTACTCTTTAGACTCAACCCAACACATTGCAAGTGCAGAATTGTTTTCATGTAGCCGGAGGATTTTACCAATCCTTCTCTTCGGACGTTGCAGTTGGAATAGGGGCTGATAATTGAAATAATGCATCAAAATCCCCTTACTTTCAAATCAACGGAAATGAGGAACTCGACAGATTCAGGATCAAGCTCCTTCAACTGCAAATATATTGAATGGGATATTAGACTGGTGATAGATATGTCTAGAGATGAAATCGCATAGTGTTTAACAGAAAGCAAGCATCAATATTTATTAAATGGAATGAATTCTCATCTAAATTGCGAATCTAAAAATTAGCAGCTATCTGGAGAAGGACTCTTTAAACTAATTAATACAATATGGTTTCGTTTAGTTAATTAAAATTTATTTTTGAAACTATTCCGAAACTGTTTATGAGACTTCTATGTGTGATGAAAAATACCGAATTCTTTCTTTCAACTTTTATTTCTTGGATATCATTTTATCCAATAGTTTGTTCATTCTTTTCTTCTTGATTCATTAAAATTCTCTCAACGCATCATTTTATATAGAAATCCTTGAAAATTTTTACAATGCATCAAAATCGCTGCCTGTAGTACTCTGAACGAGAAAGACCAAGTTGTCTCCCAACATGCCATACACCCGGTTCTGATTATCAAAATTTTCATAATTATGCGATCTTACTTGCTACAGTCCCGGAGACTGAATAAAAATCATGTAGAATGCTACCTGCACTATCACCAAAATAATGAACACAACATTCCATCTTGAAGGCATCAGCCTTTTTCATCGGCAACTTGCATCCAGTGGTGAATTCTGAAGAGAGCAGCTTCCAAAAATATCCGATTTTTTAAAACTGGCGTTAGCATAGCTTGAAGCAGAATACACATGAATGTCGGCCAGAAAGACAAAGGCGTCTGGAAAAAACAAATCTTCCTGCGAGATTCTGGACCTGAAAAGAAGAAACGGCGTTAATCTTTACGAAGATTAAAAATAGGTTTTTCTTCTATTTATTATTAATTCAGGCAATAATTTTTTAAAGAAAAAGAACCGAATAAAAAATGCTGAAAAAAGATCACAGTTAAATCACTTAAAAGTACCATATGCGACTGTTCTGGGTAATGAATAACAATAAAATATTTTTCTTTGGCCAAGATACAATTTGATACTTTAAAGCAAGAAAAGCCGAAATGTTTCATTACTAACCCTAAAATCCCCATATTTTTTTGGAATTCGGCATTTCCCATAAAACCCGTTAACTATTTTATTTTCTCTATTGTCTAATCAGATGACATTTTGTCTTGGGAATGTGTTGTCATATTGATTGAATTAGGAGTCTACAGAAGTCTTGAGATGATAATGAGTTATTCATTATTTGCATCGAATTATAACGCAATTTCAGACTACAAGTGTAAAAATGCCATAATTCGATGCACGAGTAAACTCGGGCTAAACCGTTAAGTGGTTAACTCTTTGGCTAAGTGGAACGTTAATACAGGCAGTCATGCGTAGTGATTAGGCTAATATAATAATCTTGGTTGAGCCCGAGGATTCAGTAAAAAAGTGAGGAGTTTTGAACTTTTAATCCCAAACATAGCATAATGTGTCAGCCTCGATTTTCCGTCTTGATTGCTTCAGTTGTATTTTGTGCTTAACGATTTTTATATCATGCAATTTACAGTTTACATTTACAATTTACAATTTAGTTACATTAACGTCTCGTTTTGAGCAACACGGAGACTATTTTGGGACGGACCTCGTAATTTTCAGCCGCGGTCAGATGACGAGGAAAACACAAGAACTAACAATCCCTTTGCAAATTTCCGCACAATAACAGCGGGAGGACATTTGATCCAGGACGTCAGATTTCACGTACATTAGGTCAATATATACAGTGGGTCTTCAGTGGAATCGGGTTTCGAACCTGGAACCTTTCCATCCCGAAATCGAGACCTTACCTCTAGGCCACTGCTGCACTCGCAATTTACAGAAAGAAAGCCAGCTTAAAAACACTAAAAAAAGCTAGTGTTTTAAAATTCATCAAAGCATTAGTAATAAACTGAAACACTTAATATTATTTTGTTTAGTCGCACGAGAGCTCATAAAATATTCACATCAATTATTCACAATCTTTCTATTTTGTTGCACGCGGTTATGTAAAAGTTAAGCATTGTTATAAAATTGTGCTTAAAATAAATTTTGAAAATTAAGGAAAAAAATTCGACGGTAGACTGTCTCTGCGAAACGGCAGCTGGGATTGAGGGCGTAGACTTACTTACCTTACTTAACTGCGACTTTGTTACTAAAGTAGCTACATGTGACTATTAACTCTATAGTCTATAGTGACTATTAGTCCAGTGCAACTATGTGAAATTCTTCGTAATTGTCACCAACTTTGCAACTCGACTGTGACTAAAACATAATTACAAATTCTACAATTAATTTTGTAATCTTCAATGCCCACCTTTCTCTGTTAAATAAAACTAAAACCAACTCTCTATGTAATTTGGTTGCGGCGCTATAAGCGTTTAATTTTACCACGAAATTCGACGCAATTCAACAACTCTTGACTAATGTTTCGCGCGAATCTCAGATTGATGAATGAATTTCATTAGTCTGCGTGCGCGCGCATCGGTCACTGTGACGTTATCAAAATTTTTAGTGATTTCAAACAACTTTGAAGCTCGACTGCGACTAAACCGCAATTCCAAATTCTAAAATTATTTTTGCAATCTTCAATGTAAACTTTTCCTATTGCGTTGCGGAGCTATAAGCGTTTAAAAATACCACGAAAAGCGTCATAATTTTTTCTATTCCCGACACACCATTAGGTCATTATGGAGAGACGCAAGTCTACGTCAAAATTCCGATATTATTAACCATCATAGAAAATCAACTGGCGATCTAGTTGCCGATTTCCGGCTAACTTTGAATTAACCTTCCAGAGGCGCGTGTATGTAGGATATACTTTAAATCGCGAATCGTATTGCATATTTATATCTCGTTTTACAAAAATATGTGAACTTCTATTTATGCCATCTGTATATTAGCTATATGCTAAACAAAGATTATATTAATAAAAATTGCACTGAAATTTATAAAAGAACGACATCAGTATGTAATACCATACGATATATATATCTCCTGCATACGTGCGCCTGCTTGGAAGTTAATTATGCACCGTCGATTCTTTGTTTAAATATTGAAAAAGGATGCAGTTTTTCTGGACTAGACACGTATAAGAAATCACGAGAACTAACAAAATTTTTTAGATGTATAATATTTAAAATAATCAGTTACCAATAGGCAATTTCCTCTTAATGTTTGCATTTCTCATATCCAGATATAGTACAAAACCTGATTTTCGGCATTGCGCCATCCATGCAGAATCAAAAGTTTGGAACTATCAATAGAAGGATTTACGGGCCATTTTCTTTCTAGGTTCTAAACTCGATTATGCAAATTCATAAACAGTCAGCAAATTTACGAGAATTGTTTTTGGTTGAAATCTATAAGTTGGAACACAGCATAGTTAAAACTGCGCCAAGTCGCCAAGCTAAAGATAAACGTGCATCGGTCACAGTTAAAGGATAATCGTTTCACTTTGACTCGTTTTGAACCAATGCGTTTGCGGTTTGCCGTTGCACTATCTCAGAATTTCATCTTTTTGAACCCATTACGTTTAGGGTTTGTCGTTGAACTGTCTCCCGTTTTAAACGTAGAATTTCAACAGAACTAGTAGCTTTCATATCTCATTGAATGTACGGAATCTGTTACTTTTAATTACTCTAATGAAGCTGGAAAAAAATGCGCTCGCGATGCCTGCGGCATTTGAAGTGGGCACCGGGCAAATTTTTTTAACTTAAAAAACTTCAGCGGCTTCGCTTTCAGCAAAGTGGGATCCTAGTAGTTTCGCTAGGTTAGTTAATGTACGGAATCAACTTCTTTTAATTACTCTAATGAAGCAGCAGAACATTTGCCCTTAGTAGCGTTCAAAACAAGTAATAGTAAAAAATTTAAGACTTACTCAGTTCTAATATTTGCACTTGGGAGGAAACGCTCTTAATATACGAAAAAGAAATGAATAATGCGGCGCATCAAGGAAACCATTACGCAGGTGAAGACAGCATTCCAAACGATGAAATCCAAAATATGACCAAGCAATTTCAAAAATTCCATGTAAACGATTTTTATTATAAGGCAAAGAAGAAATCTCAATTATATGATCGGAAAAATATATAATCACTAAATAAACCCAAGTTCTATTTGTCATTTTTTTACTAATTGAAATCATCCTAATATATTTTATTTAATTATATATTTAATAAATATTTTAAGTTATTTAAAAATCCGTGTAGTATGTAAACAACTCAAATCACGCGGCTTGCCATGACGTAAGCGATCTAGCCGATGGGTTGCCAATGGAACTAATACGCTTGATTCCTTAGGTAACCATATTGGCGATGAAATCGCGTGTGTTCCAACTTGTAGATACCAATCTTGTTTTTTCCACCAATTCACTATGAAATGCAAGCTTTGTGATTTGCCTTTTGGGTAATCAGAATACAGTTTCATTGATTTAGTTAACGAAATTACAAAATTCCACGTTAAGATATCAAGTATTCGTTAGATGCTCAGAATTTGACTTAAGGTTTATGCTTGTTGCTCAGAGGAATTCTTTAAATTTAAAATCCCAATTATAACATTTCGAAAAATACATACAAAGTCATGAAAAAGAAAAATTTTAATTCTTTTATAAACTTAAGTATTTTGTGAATATTTTGGGGGAAATTCAGCCATAGTATATGCAATTGGTAGTCATACTAAACAATAGCTAAAATATTTTAGATTATTTCGCTTGTTATTAAGTTGCAATACATATTACATAATACGATAGCAGGCTTTTTTACAAATGAACTTAATGAAATTTTCCATAAAAACTGTTGTAAATAGTTCCCTTTTAATAAAAAGGACCTCTAGAAAATTGAACCATTTTCGGCTTGCATTTCAGTTAAATTGTTATCGCTATGCTTCAGTTAACTAAAAACAAATTTTAATTGAGAATAGTTACATTTTGTGGAATTGTAGTTTTCATACAGAAAATATATTTGTTACGGTCAATGCGGATAAATTGGTTAGTATACATAATTAACGCGATTATATATAATGGACGGTTATTATGCATGATTACCGCGCTTATATATAATGACTGGTTATTATGCATAATTACATCGACGATTATATTTAAAAACCAGCTAAAGATCTGTGTATAATAACCGATTATCCATATTGACCACAACATACATAGAAAAAGGCTTTTTCGAAAATTCAGTTCAAAATAATATTTCCACTTCTGATTAAATGGAAGCATCATTTATATATCCGTGATTTTATTTGCAAAAATATCAATAAGAAAGAAATACTTTCAGTTTCCTATGAAACTTCCCGTTTAAAATGTTATCCAACAGAAGCGGTCTTAAAACTTTTCAATAGAAAAATTTTTATTGTAAACAAACATTTCATTTATAAAAATTACGGCAATGTTCAAAATATAAAAGTGAATTCACTAACAAATGTTATCTCCAAATTTATGTAGGCATTAACCAGGAAAATAACTTACCTCATAATTATAATATTTCAGCATCTATTATCTTGGTAAAATATTAAGTTAGTTTAGTTATATCAATGTCCAGTTTCGAAGCAACACGAGGGCTATTTTGGGACGGACCTTGGTCAGATGAGTAAAATATCGAAGGCACAATACAATGGCAATGACAAAAAAGTACAACTTTTCCCTCTCTACAGCGAAACTAATAAATGATGAACACCAAGTTAAACTCTAAATTATATTCGGATTACGCTTCTACGAAAATTACAACCGAAGCAGTTGCACTCATGCACAGAACTACGAAATGCGTGAGAGCCTATTAAGTGGTATATTAATACGGATGTGAAAACTAATCCAATAGTTCTCTTCTTCCATAGATTTAAACCAGATAGTCGCCCAAAAGGCAAGGGAATTAATGAAATCATAAGAAGGTTAAACAATCTGATTCGAAACCAGAAAAAGTTTATTGAAAGGGCTTGTTGATTTCGAATCTTAATTTTCTGAAAGATCTTGGATGATTTCAGCATATGCGGAAAATATTTGAAGAAAAGAAAAGTTCAGCAATATGCAGTGATAAACTGAAAAATGAGACAATTGGATCGTGGAAAGAAGTAAAGATCCACAATGGCCCTGGGGTAAAGGGGTCTATTCTGGTACCCGCGGTTGGGTTGGAAGACGTCACTTTTCCCTTTGTTAACGTGCGGAAAAAGTGAGGTCTCCCAACCCAACCGGGGGTACCAGAGTAGACCCGAAAGTCTCAACTAGGGGACAGGAGGGTTCCAGTGGCGTAGCGACCGGAGGCAATGTGGTTATGTGGGCGACATGGAGTCAAAACATTAATGTATTTATGCTATTTTCGTAGCAAAATATGATGAGGGAACGTAGATATAACACCTTACACCTGGCGTCATTTACACTTGTTAGCCACTAATGACGACTGGGATAGAGAAATCATACTATTTTCTGGGCGCCACTATCTCTCGCTACCCCACTGGCCATGGTGACAAAACTTTAGAGTATTTATATCAATTTTTAAAGTCAAATATGGTGAGGGGGCGAAAATACCATGCTCGGGCGTCATACCATCCACCGGAGGGTCGAAAATATCATGTTATAACCCGGGCGCTACTTACCGTTGCTACGCCACAGGACGGTCCTAGGTTTCAAACATGATTCCACCAAAGATCCGCAGTGTATGGTTCACATTAAGGAGTCTATTCTGGTACCCCCTGTTGGGTTGGGTTCCTCACGTTAACATCGGAACCCAACCCCACCGGGGGTACCAGAATAGACCCCTAAATCTAATGACGCGAGTCAAACGTCCTCTCACTAGTGTTTCTTGAACGTCGATAGTTTTTTCCTAAACTATCGACTGAAACAATCGATAGTTTCAAAACTATGGATACTATTGAAAGTTTTTCCCCGGCGATACTATTGATAGGTGTTCTTCCAGTCGATAAATTAGGAACTATCGATAGTTCCAGTCGATTGTTTCAGTCGATAGTTTTGAAACTATTGATAGTATCGATAGTTCCATTCGATAGTTTGAAAACTATCGACTGAAAATGCGCCTATCGATAGTATTGCCAGGGAGAAGACTATCGATAGTATCGATAGTTTTGAGAAAGTCGATAATATCGACTGTTTCAGTCGACAGTTCAGTAGACTCGATACTATCGACTTGGCTTCGATAGTGTCTATCGTCTATCGATGTTTAAGGAACACTACCTCCAACTGATATTGCGTGGAACATTGGAGAGGAGGGTACCTGCTTAAGCATCGTCCACGTCATCTATCAATGGTTCAAAATTACGAGCTACGCCCAAAGATAGGTCTCGTGTTGTTTCAAAACGAACGCATTAATAGAACTGAAATAAACATAGCAAAGTAGCAAAATGGAAGAAAATAAGATGTGTTGTTCATTCAACCTGTTGTGTGGTAACCTAAATGGTTATTAGTAGCTATTTAAGTGGCAAAAACTCTTTCATACAGCAATATAGAACTAAATTAGGAATGCGACGGAAAGGTTAACCACTTAACTTAATAATTTTCTTTGCTATCTAATAAGATGACCTCTCCTGTTCTGGAAAGGGGCTGTCGTTTCCATTCATCTAAGAAGGCATAGGATACTTAAGATGTTTATGGATCCTACATATTTTTTGTGTCAAATTATAAAGCTAATTAATGATTCAATTTTAGTTTATAAGACTAAAATTTCGATAATTCGATGCACGAGTATTCTCGGGCTGTTAAGTTAAGCGGTTAAAGGTTGGTTTTTAAATTCCTGCTAGCCAAGAGGACTTGCGCTGAAATATTGTTAACATTACTAATGCCAATTGGTAATTTTGAATATTTTTCCGCTGTCCTTTGTTCTTCGCCTCACTGTTTTTAATTTCCCTAATGGATGGCTTCGTAAGACTACCAGTTTTAAGATCCGAGGATTGTGTATTGGAGTCTTTATTTCACCTAAATGCTTTTCCTTGAATACAACTCCCATATATTAACCTTCCAACAGGCGCGCGTATGCAGGAGATGCTTCTATCGTGGATCGTATTACATATTTATATCATGTTGTTTTACAAAAATAATTGCAACTTTTATTTATGTAATCTGTATTTAAAAGCTTTAAACTAAATTAAGATTATATAAATAAAAATTGCACTTAAACATATAAAGGAATGATATAGGTACGTAATGCGATGGATGCGCAATATAAGTATCTCCTGCTTACGCGCACCTGCTGAAAGGTTAAATTCGTGGGTAAACAAAACAATGGGGAAACAGCCCGTATGCTGTTGATATCTGAGTGTGGCTCAGAAACAGGATGTCTATCCACGGAGGACTGGTTTAACGGCTGCCAATAACATATATGATTAATTTCGCATATCACCATACAGATAAATAACTGAAACTGGAAATTTGGATGACTTTAAGAATTAACTAAAGAGGAAAAATATTAACCTACTAACAGGCTCGCGTATGCAGAACATTCTTATATTATGCATCGTATTAATACTTATATCGCTGTTCTATAAATGTAAGTGGGATTTTTAATTATGCGAAATATTAAGTACGGAGCTAATAAATACAGATTACATAAATAAAATTGCATTTATTTTTGGACAACAACACGATATAAATATATAATGCGATGCACAATATCATTTCCTCGTAGATACGCGCGACTGCTAGAGAGTTAAAATTACCTCTCAGACGTTACAAGTTCAAAAAATTGCCCTCTACTATAAAAATTCGGAAGCTAAAATAAAAATTTTTACTATCCTTGTCGAAAGGAACAAGCAGAAAAATGAACTCACTACAATCAAAGCAGCAAACTATACGAATAGTTTACAAGTATTGTTGTATGCAGCCATGCACTATTGTGTTGAAATACTTGTACTTGTCTTGCAGACAGTGGAATATCTTAGAAACAAAGGAGTATAACACCTTGCAGAAGGTAATCAACATGCGAGTTCACTGGTCTATCAACATCCGTTTGGCTTAGCCTTCTAAAAGTTCATTTATTGAATAAACGTCTGGTTTTGAACCTTTTTTATATCCAAAACTGTTTCGGCACATACCTCGACTTCATTTGATCTGAAGACGGATGGTAAGTCGAACACTTGGTCTCACCATGGAAGTTGAGTCAGGAGAGGGGTGAACTGATTCACCAGTCTCCTAACTGAACTTCCACTTCACACAAATGTTAGGATATTGTTACGAATCTTTAAAACCGTTTTTCCTGCCATGCTAGTCTTGTGGTTGGAAAGAGAATTTTCACAGAGATTCGTATTGGATGCTAGCCATTGACCCCAGAACTTGGCGACAAAATGAAGGTACTAGAAAATGCAAGAATTATGGTCCTATCTATATTATGAACCGAGATATAGAGATATTTCTAGAGAATTACATGACATCACATGCCCTGTCGGAAAGCTGTATGTACCCGGAGGTGCTGAAAAGAGGAAATCTCTTTGGAGTTTTGTTCGCAGTGAGAGTTGGTCAGTTGTTAGACGCTGAGCGTTACTGATAGTGCTGTTTCTGTTCTAATTAGTGATTTGGTGTCTGCTTGTTTGTTTTGTTACCTGTGCTCCGTTTTCTGGAATATTTGTGGAATAAAGCGTCATTCTCCATTATCCAGCTGTTGGAATTTTTTTACCGCACACCTACCGGGAGACATTAAATGTGCACAAATCCACACGGCGAACCTTCGGAAGAATCGAATCGCAAAACCAAGACTCAACTACCAAACCACAGTTGCTGACAATGTTCTACTAATGACTTGTTGTGTAATTTATTTTAGTATCTCCATATTCTGATATTAGAATCAAAAGCAGTAAGAGACTTAGAGATAGCAGGAAACCTAGCTTGAAGGCTAAATTTCTAATCTGCTTTTCTACATGCAGTTGTAAGCTCTATTCATAACCCAATAGGTAATTTCGAAAGTGTTAGAGATTGTCATACACTTCCAATCGAAAAAAATACTTAAAATGACGTAAAAAATTATATTTTTCGTTTGACTTAATTAGTATACTTTTAAAAAGTTACGAAGTCTCAATTTTTATATCTTCTTTTGGTCCTTTTATTCATATTTTGGTAAATATTCTTGACACACTAACATT
>BGPR01025496.1:0-22294 GCA_013235015.1 Araneus ventricosus
AAAATGCTCCAGGCTCTCTGGTTTAATTTATTTAACTTATATATAAACTTAATTTAAATATATTAATATATATGCATTTATATTTTCAACAAAACTGGGAATTTTGTAAATTAATAATTTTCAGTAGATAGTTTCATCAGGAAATTATGCATGCTATACTAAATTTTCATTAAAACTGTTGTTTTAAAAATAAAGTTGACTAACTACCTAAATGATGTCAATATAAAATGACACCCAGATTTATTTTAGTATACAACATAAATCCTTAATATAAATTTTAAACAATTTCATCAAGAACCAAGACGCATGGAGCATTTCAAAAACATGCAAATCTGAAAAGTATTGTTTTAAAAGAGTAATTTAGAACCCATGTACTTTCTCCTCTGAAACCATTAAATATTCATTTTATTTAATAACACATATTTTAATGGTATTTTATTTACATATACGCATACAGATAAAATGTATAAATGAAATTCAAATTGTGACATTTTTAAGGATCCACCATTCTTTTAACCTCTTCAAGAATTTTTAAAAAATAAATAGCTGCATTTTTTTGCATGTATTTAATATTTTTTATTTCATACCTGCAGCAGTTTAGCGAGACAGAAAACACTATTTATTCTTCTGAATTTTTATCCGACAGAATGATTTTTTTCACTTGGAACAACTATAATTTAAAAAAGAACTAAACTTACACTTATGTGTCAGTATCCTTGAAGAAGTTAATGTCCAACACAAAGTATAGTTTCAAGTGAATCAACATAGAATTTTTCAAGATTTATATCATTTGCATAATTATTAACTTCTCAACTGGTTTGTTTTCTCAACTATCTAATTGAATGGCACCTTCTATTTTAGGAATGAATTATAATTTTAATTCAATTGAGAACCTAAAGGACAGTTGAAATGTTTATGGATTCGAAATAATTGTACAGATTCCCGAGAGATAGAAACTAAAACAGTAAACTAAACTAGAACACAGAGTGAACTAAAACAGTCATTCACGCCTGTAAACGAATGTTTTAGTTTATAAATTTGAAATTACTATAATTCGATGAGCGTACAGGCAAACCAATTAAGGGGTTAACAACATATACGCCACTAATTAGTTGCAAAAATCCTTTTAACAAGATTAAATGAGAAATGCTTTTGTTGATATAACTTTTTTGCATTATCTTCCATGTAGTTCAAAAATGTTGATTTGAGTTTCGATTATACACAGAAAATTTATGGTGCAAAAGTTCGACTAATTATTGGAGGGAAACAATTTATTTTAAATTTCAGTATTTAAGATCGGCACTTCAAACGTGGATGCACTTAAAAGGGAAAATTGTGGTGACGTTCAAGACCCAGACGATTTATACGTTAGTATTGCAAATACTTGGAATTCTTTGATTACAGGAATTCCACATCATTCTTAGCAAGATGTATTACAATGATGTGAAAAGTAACAAGATTATACGATATTGAAGATTTGAATTTCAGTTTGTATCGAACGAGAATTTTAGGAAACTAATTTCTTTATAAAATTTGAAGATAAACTGGAATGTAAACAATGAATTTAAATGAAATCAAATTTTGTTGGATGGTTGAAAACAATCAAAATGATTTAAAATTATGTAGTGGAGTGGCAGTCGACCATTTAGAATAATGAAAACAAATCATTTTAAACAGCAGAAAGATGCATTCTCATAATTGAGATTAATTACAGATCAAGTGTTTTTTCCCATCTTGCCGTATACCATTGATGGGACAGTACAAGCAACAAAGTAGGGCAGTGGCCGAACTGTCAGCAAGTAGAGTTATTGGATTTCCTTCACCAGTCACATTCTCGTACAGGTTTGGAATTTTAAAAGCTTGATAGTGTTAATTAAAAGATGGTATCTTCCTGTTCTTGTTTAAAAAGATGTCCCGCAGTCTAAACTTCGCTTTCTCATCGCATGATATCTGCAAAAAAAAATAGAATTTATGTAGATCAGATATGAATCCATCCATTATAAGGAAACTGAAAAATTCATCAGTACCGATTTAGTAATATTTCTCGATATTCTATGCCAATATCACATGAATTTACCTGCAAATACAATTTGTGATTTCAGCATCCACGAAACCGAATGCATTATAGATTTGCCCTTCAATTAGGAAAGATTTGGTACATCCTTGTTACAGCGGCCAAATCTTGCCAATACGTCATATCATAGCTGCGGTCTGCTTGGCGTAATCCGAAGTTCGCCAAGCTCGCTCTGGGGGCGCTTTTTTTAAAAATGGAAATGTAATGTACATGATTTATATACAAGTTTTTAAATTTGTTATGATATAATGAGTAAAGTATAATGTTTAAATTGACAATCGTGTGAATAAGTAGGTTTAAAAGTCACCGAGATTATATAGACTGTGCTCCAGCTTCGATTTGGGTGTGTGGTGTTTTTTAGAGAATACTTTTGTGTATATGTTTCCCAATATGCATTTTTGCTCATTAATGTATTGGCAAATATAATTAATTGTGGCTAAGAGACTAAAATCACAGGAATTTTGTGTTGTATTATTTTTTGGCTTTAGATCCGCGGACCTTAGTTGTCAATTTGTTCCAATTAGTCTGAATTTCTCCATTTTTAAGGCTGTTAATGGATGGAGCCAGTTGGTTGTCTTGTAGAGGTTGGAGTTGATTGGTAAGGCTGATTCGTAAGAGATGGCTCCCCCATTTCCGACCTTTTTATTTTGTTAAAGCAGTTGTTCTCGAATGTTCATCAATTTTGTCCGCATGCAGGACAAAACACCGACTTCTCTTCTGGTTGGGTGCTATAACAAGTACGTATTAAGATTTTTAACATGGCGATATTTATAGGTTGGATACTATCTGTTAACTGCGACATGCGCGGCGCAAAAATCTTTCAAAACCCTTTGCAGTGCAGATCGTTGGATCCAGAGCTCCCAAATTTGGGGCGTAGTTCCTTCTTGGGTAGTAAGCGCTCACCAAGAAAGCCCGTTTCAAAATTTTAATTAAAAATTTATCGAAATGTTGAAAATTTTCCTCGATAACTTTGAAGCATATTATTACATAGCAGTTTTTAAAACTGTTTAAAATTCAAAACATTAGCGTTTTAGAGATGACACTTATTTCTGTACAATTTCTCTAATTTTAATAAATTTTTTAAATATTTGAAGTTTGTTTTACAAGAATAGTTCATTGTTTTTATTACTGCTTTTATTGCGCGACGACTTTAAAATCACTTTGTGTGTGCACGTTACCGATTCTATAATTAAGATTATTTTTTTAAAATATAAAGACAGACGAATCAAGCATAAAATGTCATACTACGATGTTTCTTGCTAGAGGTTCGAATCTCAAACTTTTCCACATCGTAGAATACCGAAACTAAAGTTTTTAGTTGTGAAGATAAACAGCAGAATTTTAGATATGGCATAAATGTGTGTTTTCTAATAATCACGTTATGAGTTATTCTAAGGTTCCCCTAAAAGTTTCGAGGGGTTTGCATGCTTTTCTCCACGTTAAAATAATAAGTGACAATTTATGAATTTCTTATAAAAAAAGATTTTTCAAAGAAACAAATGTACATACGAAACACGGCATTCAAACAGTTAGAATAACTGATTCCTTTACTAGATGGGCAGGTACGTCTTTATTTTTGCAGTAAAAACATTTTATGTACTTTTTCTTGCCAATAAGCTTAGAAAGAACACTAAAAAACCAGATAATATTTTGAAACAAACAGTTAAAAACTATTCTACATACAACACACACATTACTTAATATTTTATGTATGCGTTAATAACTTTTAATTCGAACATATATTGAACTAAGAGAAAGATGTGGTAATATGTATTATTTCCAAATAATATCTTTATTTTGCTAATATTATCATAACAACTTACCAAGTTCTACTAGTCTTACTAGTTACTACTAGCACTTCGATGCCATTCCAAGGAAAACATTTCCAGAACATCCAGGATAGCTGGTGCCGATTAAGTTGGGTCTGGATCTCGCAAGGCAGTCGTTCTACAGTGAAGAGCGAGACCCAGGCATTTTCCAAGCAAATGGTCCCTATGTAGGAACCCTCTTCCTTCCTGCAACATTCTACTCTATTAAAAGCAAATAACGGTGCATTCATATTCTTGATTTCGTTGGACGTTATGTTTAATTAAGAGCAAAAGTACTGAAATGTACATTTAGGGCTAATTATCGACAAATCTTCACCTGCTTGCTTGGAGTTTTATGGAGCAAAAGCCAGGTCTGACCATTCTGCGCCAAACACAAGGTAACCTGCAGTAACTTCACCTGCAGTGTTGGGAGAAACTTGAACTCTTGGTTTGAAGCCCAACACTGAAGCAGACGGCAGGGTTTATTTCTGAAGCTCTTGGAAGTGTTCTTATATTCTAGAAGAATAGAACCTTGTAGATTTTCAGAAGTGGTTAACAAGGTAAAACCAAAGAAAGGTTCAAAGTGATGGTTAATCCGATTTCTTCGATTTCACTAACACATGAAGAAGGTTCTCAAGTATCCAAGTAAATAAAGTTGCAAAATGAATTGAACAATAAAGAAAAATCCAAAAGTTAATATTCCTATCGACTATTTCGATTTGAATTTTAACAATCATTGTTAATTTGAATTCGAAGATTCGCAAGTTCAAAGTTAAGTAACGTAACAATGATATTCGTTTACGAAATTGCGATGTATCATTACAATAAAACGTCTACTCTTAATCGTTCATTCATTTGTTTTCACTGCATGAGTTTATTAATCAGATTTTTAAGCTTCCTATTGATTTTTCTTAGCACAAAAAACTTCATTTATCTTTCTTCAGACCCTAGTTCAAATTTCTTTAATTTCATCCACTTCATGAGTTATTCAAGATTTTTATTTCCAGAATTTAATACTAAAGCATAAAAATCTGCAAGAGTGTCAGAATTTAAGAGCATTCCATACGCTTTAAAGGATTCTTTTAAGAGATTAGGTTGCAGTACTTTTTTTTTACAGTTCTAGGAGCTACTTCGAAAATGACAATATTTTTCTTCAGTAATAATCCTTGGTCAAGGTAATTCTTATAAGATGAAGCTGTTTTCCGACTTCAGACTACGAAGAAAACTTGGCGCATTCAAGATCATCTTTCAAGTTCGTATCAACGGTTTCAATCGACGATAAGTTCAAGAGTTTCCTTTATCAGAAATTTGTCCAATAAAAATCACAAATTGTTGATTCTTCCTTACGTTCGGTTACTGGCAATGGCTCAATGAACATTATTTATAGTCTTTCATGTCAATTTTGACTACAACAAGCAAGACTACACAATTTAAGAACATTCGCCAGTCAGAACGAGATCTATTGCGTATCAGGAGATAACTTCGATATTCATTCAGACTACTGTAGGGATGCGATCCTAAAGAATTTTAAAAGCTTTCGAGTTTAAAATTCGAATTATTAAATGATGCGGAAATGGATTCGTTAAAGAATGACGGATAATAAATGACCAAATAAGTGAGAAAGATGACCGAGAATTGGAAATAATTCTCACATTATTAAAAAAAAAAAAACGCTCAATAATTCATCGCGCCTGTAATTCAACCCTATCCACGGACTTTTAAAAATGAATTAACTGAGCAATTGTGATTTATTAATTTATAGTATTAACCTAATAAATTCATTCTCATTTAATATAGTTGTTACTGATAATTTTTGAGATTCGTAATTCAGGTTAGACTTTATTTCTTTCGTCTAATAAATATTGACGCTTGTTTTGTACGAAAGAATTTAGTAAAACATTAAGCAGTGTCATTTCGGCACATATCCAAGGCTTGTCTAATATTTTCATTCAATATATTTACAGTTGAAGGCGCTTGATCTTGAATATGTCGAGCTCCTCAGTTCAGTTGATTTGAAAGTAAGTGTAATTTGATGCATGATTTCAGTATTAGCCCCTATTACACCCCTATTATATAAAATATTCCAGTTGCAGAAAAAATGCAATTCTGCACTAGCCCCCCCCCCCCACACAAAGTTATGGGACGTCTCAAGAGTGGTTTCAGTCACTTTTCTCCAATTTCCAATAAGGCAAATATTTCTTTATGGATTATCGCATAATAAACATATTCGATTTATGAACTATTGATATTTCGGGTTCTGACAAACCAGACCTATAGGGTGTTGCCTAACCATGTCTCGTTACGCACATTGGCAGTTAATAGAAACCATTGGAAGCTGAAAAACGGGAGGCGTGTTCGGCTACGTTTTGGTGTATTAAACTAGCCTATGTTTTGCATTAGAGTTAGGAAGTAATGTTGCAAATTTGTAAATGTGTGGACTACTAGTGTGAGGTGCTTCAAATTATTCGGGAAAGATTTCCGATAATTTTTTTTCGTGGAAATAAAAATACTTCTAATCCTGACAGAAAGAAAAATAATTTAAAGAAATAAATCAATAAGTTTCAGCATTTGCGAAATAAAATAAGTTCATCTGATTGAGAGATATCAGGCAATTATTATAGTCACTCTTTCGGGATGGGCAACAGTAATATCAAAAGATATAAAGAGTTTAGGTCGACAGAATTTAATCTCGTAAAAATGGGTATAACTCTTAGTTATTATTACGTATTATTTTCGTCGTAGAAATTTAAAAAAACACGAAATAGTTTCTGGAGTCTGGTCACAAAAACTATATCGAAATTTGAATTTTTCAACTCAACTGAGAGCTCATGACGAATTTTGGATATAGTGCAAAAGTATATGATCTCTCGATGGCAACAACGGCTTAGTACAGTCATTAATCATCGCAAACATCATCAGTTGCAATTATTACTATTTATGAGTAAAAAGCTGAAATAATCAGAAGGACACAGCTTCTACAGTAAGTTATCACATGAATTATACTGCATCAACAGTTCAGTTCCACTATTTTTGGATTTCACTAGCGTTCAGTTTCAATTTAGATAGCTAAAATTTATTAAATCCTATATTTTTAGTTTTTCCATCAGTGACAACCGAAAAAAATCGAGAATGGATGAATTCGAGAAATTAAGAATCCTAATTGCTAGTAATGGCTCGCCTTAAGGACAAATCCTTTCTCGAAGGCTCACCTAGTGCTGTAAACTGTGTCTTGGCTCGTCCAGATACTGAAATTTAAAGGTTGATTGTTCTCAAGATAGATTTTTTTGTCTTTTGTACAGACTCATTACCTCTAATACTGAGTATTTTTTAACAGGTTACAAGTCCTATGCTTCTCCAGTTTTTGAGTCTAAACTCAATGTGTCAAAATATAGGTCGATTTATTTTTAGCTTCTCATCCGTATATGGCATTAAACCATTCTAACTTCGTAACAATTAGGTCCTACATTAATAGATGTAGGAGAGAGAATACTGAATCGATTCTGTAATCATAAATGGCATACTTTTCTGACCAGGTAGAAATTCATCGCAGAATTTTGTGAATGGTGAATTTTAAACACGGACTTTTGATCTTTGTTATTTATCCATCAGTATTGCAAAACCTGCATTTCTCTTACCGTACCGTTGTAATTTATATCTCGGATGCCTAGACTGAGGTTCTGTGGTTCCAAAATGTATTGTAAATTATGTATTAAAACAATTTGTACTAGACTGAACTGATGGACTTTGTCATAGGTGTCTTCGGAATACCACCAAATACATTTTTATGAATACATCGAAATAGTCGACATTAGAAGAATATTTTTTGACATTGAACAATTTATTATGAATCTATGCACTTTTTTTTGTTAAAGTCTCAACAATTCTAAGCAAAATGCTTCAGTCTCTGTACAACCATGGATCTAAAGTTAGCACACTCCTGATTTTGCCAGGAAACAATGGAGATGCTAAGAATCTCATTACTGCCTAGCTAACCTGTGATGAATAAAATTCTAAAATTTCTACATAATTTGTCAAATACGGCTGTATTTCTTCGGTTATGCGATTTATAAATGGGATAAAAAGAGTCAAACTTCTTATAATAAAAGAAAATATACACAACATGAAGGCTTTAGATTATTTGGACTCTTGTCATATTGATATCGAAAGCTGTTGGACTTCCTGTTAATAATAAAATCTGGTATAGGCCGAGATTCTCTCAAATGCTAGGCTCTGAAGCATAAATCCTCTTTATTAAGATGGATAAAATAATTCAGGTTTTTGACTATCATATTACACTTCCGAAGTTAAAATAATTTTTAATAGAGACTAAAAATTTTTGAATAGAAAATAGTTTTTTGAAAATTGAAAGCCTACGAATTATGAATTTTTGAAACATATTGGTGCTATTTACATGAAGGTTATCTATTTAGATTTGAAAATCAACAGTTTTTAACAACTTAGGAGACGAACCCATCTTATTTCCAAATGATCGTTGTTTTTGCGAGAATAAACTTTCTCGCAAAATACCGAAATCAACTTTTTGAAATATCTCACGACAGAAAAAATTCCGTTAACTGCCCTAAATGTTTAAAAAATTCTGCATGTGATGCATAGCCGGAAGAGTTACCTCGTTACAAAAGATTGGGTATATTTCGCACATGATGAAAGAAAACCCTTTCCCTAACAGACTTTCCAACATCCAAAATAACCAGAAGAATGTTCGTCTTTCATAAAGCTCTCCACTCAGCAATGCTAAATTCCATGCTTAACACATCACCCATCGTTTTCCCACTCCGCACGTTACACCCAGGCCTTAAAACCAACAATTTTCGCATCACACATTTCCCACACCTAAAAAAAACTTCACTCCACACATTTCCCACGCCTGAAACAATTTTCTAACCTCACACATTTCCCACTCCTGCAACCAGCAATTTCACACCACACACATTTCCCACTCCTGCAACAAGCAATTTCCACACCACACACATTTCCCACTCCTGCAACCAGCAGTTTCCCCATCACAGACATTTCCCACTATCAATTTCCGCACTACGCACATTTCCCATTCTACCAGCAATTTCCACACCACACGCATTTTCATTCTCTACAGTCAACAATTTCCACACCACACGCATTTGCCACTCCTAAAACCAGCAATTTCCACACTACACACATTTCCCACTCCTACAACCAGCAATTTCCACACTACACACATTTCCCACTCCCACTATCATCAATTTCCACACTACTCACATTTCCCATTCTACCACCAATTTCCACACCACACGCATTTTCATTCTTTACAATCAACAATGTCTACAACACGGGCATTTCCCATTCCTGCAACCAGCAATTTCCCACTCCTACGAACAGAAATTTCCACACCACACGCATTTCCCACTCCTAAAACCAGCAATTTCCGCACCACACACATTTCCCACAACACGCACAATTTCACCACCTCACAGCAACCCCATAAAGTTTCACGCTCCAAGCATTTCACATTGCCTTTCGGTCTTCACACAATTCTTAATGCCACAACAATATTTTCACAGTAACAACAACAATATTTTCACACTCCATAACAACCCCAGTTTCCATACATTACGTTCTTCCAAGACGCGCCGTTTCTATACTCAAAATATTATCCACTTACACGACCAACAGTTTTCACTTCACGCATTTCCCAATCACAACATTAACATTTTCATATCTACAAATCTTGTATAATGGTAGTCTTTGTTCCATAAATCCATGTTTGTGTTTCGTGATTAACCCCTACAGCAAAATTTAGAAAAATGTTCAGTCTAGCCTTAACTAAGTACTGTGGCAAGAATTTTGAGAACGATTAACCAGATAAAATAAAACCGTTTACTAGGGAGTTCTTAAAAGTAAACCGTTCTAGTATTCTTGAAATGCAAGTTTTTATGTTCAGAGTTAATTCGAAATGCGATACAAAGCTCTTGCAGCAATTTCAGTTTTTGTTTCCAAAAAAATCAACTGAAGAATCGAGAAAATCTGCCACCTGCCGTCGGACATTTCTATAGAAAGGATAGTAAAACTTTGATTATTCTTTTAGCTCCCTCCTACTTAACCGAATAAAGAGGATTGATGCTTTAGAGTCTAGCATTTCAGAGAAACTCGACCCATGTCAAATTTAGAATCAACCAGTCAAACGGGATTCGATATCAAGGCCACCAAGGTTCATAAAATATTTTAAACAATCACACGTCATGTTTTGGTCTTATAATCACATAACCAAAGTTATATAGTTGTTTTTAGAAATTTATGTAGAACATTTTCAGTTTTGCTCTTAATTTAAGATGACTGATGCAATAAGGGAGATGTTTAGTACCTCCATTCTCGTGAGCAAACAAGGAGTATTAAGTTTTGATCCAAAGACTGACATATTTTAGATGGAAAGTTGCGAGGTTTCT
The DNA here is from genome assembly GCA_013235015.1 of Araneus ventricosus. Taxonomy (NCBI): domain Eukaryota; kingdom Metazoa; phylum Arthropoda; class Arachnida; order Araneae; family Araneidae; genus Araneus; species Araneus ventricosus. The sequence goes on from BGPR01025496.1 coordinate 10,323, forward strand.
TTTATTGTTAAAAATGCATAAATTCATACTAAATTGTTCGTCGAATTTCACCAAATGTTCCGTCTGATGTTCAGTATTTCGATGTATTAAGAAAAATATGTTTAGTTGTCTTTTGATGCTATCGACGACATTCCACCGTAAACATTTAAAAAGTTCTGATCTCCAGTACAAATTATTTTAATGCTTATCCTTTCAATTCATAACGGCTTTTGGAAACACAAGAACCTGAAAATTGTAGTGTATTATGCGTACCATTACGAGGAATTATGGAAATTCAGAGTTTGAATACTGCTGGATTAATTTACAACATCAAAAGCCTGAAAATTTAAAATTCACTATTCAAAATTAAGCAATGAATGGCTCCCTGGCCAATTATGTACCCCATTTATGATATATGAACACTACGGTGACGCATTAATCCAGTCTCGTTCTAGAATGTAGTTTCAGAATCAATTCAATATACTCTCTCCTATATCTATTAATGCAGGACCTAATTTATTTTTACGAAGCTTGATTTGGTTTATTGCCATATCTGGATGAACAGCTAAATAAATCGACCTATCTTAAGACGCAATGAGTTTGAATACAAAAAAAGAGGAAGGCATGGGACGTGTAGCCGGTTAAAAAGCCTTAGCATTCAAGGTCATGAGTCTATACAAAATACCAAAAACCTATCTTGAGAGCAATCATCCTTTAAATTTCGGCATCTAGACAAGGCCAAGACACAATTTACAGCGCTAGGTGAAGACTTTGAGAAAGGATTTGTCCATAATGCGAGACATTACTGGCATTCTCGAATGTATCAATTTTCGATTTTTACGGATGCCACTAACGGAAGGACTGACAGTATAGAATTGAATAAATTTTAGCGATCAAAAATTGAAACTGAATGCTAGTGAAATCCGAAAATAGTGGAACTGAACTGTTGATGCAGTATAATTAATGCGATGACATACTGTGGAAGTTTGGCTCTCTATTATTTCATATCTTTACTCAGATGAATAATTGCAACTGATAATGTTTGCAATGATAAATGAATGCAATACATTTTTGTTGCCATCGAGATATACACTTTACACTATACCCAAAATTCTTCATGAAGGATCCAATAAGATGCGAAATTCAAATTTCGGCTTAGTGTCCGTGACCAGACTCTAGAAAATATTTAGTTTAAATTATTTACGACGAAACTAATACGAATAACTAGCTAGACAGAATGTAATCTGAAAAATGGCTAGTAGGTATCTTAAACCTTTCATAATATCTTTTGATATTACTCTGGCCCATGCCGAAAGAATGGCACTGTAATAATTGCCTGATATCTCTCAAGATGAATTCATTTTATTTCGGATTTGATGCAACTTGATTTATTTCTTTTTTCTTACTGTCAGGAATATAATTATTTCTATTTCCTTGAAAAAAGTTTTTATCAGAAATTTCTCAAATAATCTGAAGCGCCTCACATTCGTAGTCCATACATTTACATATTTACAACGTTACTTCCTAACTCTATAATGCAAAACATAGATTTTAATAAATCTCGAGTTTTTTAGTCTGCAATAGTTTCTATTAACTGTCCCTGTTTTATGATGAGACAATTTGCATCCTGTAGGTCTGGTTTGTCGTAAGCCGAAATATCAATCCTTTAATAAACCAATACGTTTTCATTATGCGTGATCATCCATAAACAAATATTTACGTTATTAGAAATTGGATCAAAGTGACAAACTACTCTTTAGACTCAACCCAACACATTGCAAGTGCAGAATTGTTTTCATGTAGCCGGAGGATTTTACCAATCCTTCTCTTCGGACGTTGCAGTTGGAATAGGGGCTGATAATTGAAATAATGCATCAAAATCCCCTTACTTTCAAATCAACGGAAATGAGGAACTCGACAGATTCAGGATCAAGCTCCTTCAACTGCAAATATATTGAATGGGATATTAGACTGGTGATAGATATGTCTAGAGATGAAATCGCATAGTGTTTAACAGAAAGCAAGCATCAATATTTATTAAATGGAATGAATTCTCATCTAAATTGCGAATCTAAAAATTAGCAGCTATCTGGAGAAGGACTCTTTAAACTAATTAATACAATATGGTTTCGTTTAGTTAATTAAAATTTATTTTTGAAACTATTCCGAAACTGTTTATGAGACTTCTATGTGTGATGAAAAATACCGAATTCTTTCTTTCAACTTTTATTTCTTGGATATCATTTTATCCAATAGTTTGTTCATTCTTTTCTTCTTGATTCATTAAAATTCTCTCAACGCATCATTTTATATAGAAATCCTTGAAAATTTTTACAATGCATCAAAATCGCTGCCTGTAGTACTCTGAACGAGAAAGACCAAGTTGTCTCCCAACATGCCATACACCCGGTTCTGATTATCAAAATTTTCATAATTATGCGATCTTACTTGCTACAGTCCCGGAGACTGAATAAAAATCATGTAGAATGCTACCTGCACTATCACCAAAATAATGAACACAACATTCCATCTTGAAGGCATCAGCCTTTTTCATCGGCAACTTGCATCCAGTGGTGAATTCTGAAGAGAGCAGCTTCCAAAAATATCCGATTTTTTAAAACTGGCGTTAGCATAGCTTGAAGCAGAATACACATGAATGTCGGCCAGAAAGACAAAGGCGTCTGGAAAAAACAAATCTTCCTGCGAGATTCTGGACCTGAAAAGAAGAAACGGCGTTAATCTTTACGAAGATTAAAAATAGGTTTTTCTTCTATTTATTATTAATTCAGGCAATAATTTTTTAAAGAAAAAGAACCGAATAAAAAATGCTGAAAAAAGATCACAGTTAAATCACTTAAAAGTACCATATGCGACTGTTCTGGGTAATGAATAACAATAAAATATTTTTCTTTGGCCAAGATACAATTTGATACTTTAAAGCAAGAAAAGCCGAAATGTTTCATTACTAACCCTAAAATCCCCATATTTTTTTGGAATTCGGCATTTCCCATAAAACCCGTTAACTATTTTATTTTCTCTATTGTCTAATCAGATGACATTTTGTCTTGGGAATGTGTTGTCATATTGATTGAATTAGGAGTCTACAGAAGTCTTGAGATGATAATGAGTTATTCATTATTTGCATCGAATTATAACGCAATTTCAGACTACAAGTGTAAAAATGCCATAATTCGATGCACGAGTAAACTCGGGCTAAACCGTTAAGTGGTTAACTCTTTGGCTAAGTGGAACGTTAATACAGGCAGTCATGCGTAGTGATTAGGCTAATATAATAATCTTGGTTGAGCCCGAGGATTCAGTAAAAAAGTGAGGAGTTTTGAACTTTTAATCCCAAACATAGCATAATGTGTCAGCCTCGATTTTCCGTCTTGATTGCTTCAGTTGTATTTTGTGCTTAACGATTTTTATATCATGCAATTTACAGTTTACATTTACAATTTACAATTTAGTTACATTAACGTCTCGTTTTGAGCAACACGGAGACTATTTTGGGACGGACCTCGTAATTTTCAGCCGCGGTCAGATGACGAGGAAAACACAAGAACTAACAATCCCTTTGCAAATTTCCGCACAATAACAGCGGGAGGACATTTGATCCAGGACGTCAGATTTCACGTACATTAGGTCAATATATACAGTGGGTCTTCAGTGGAATCGGGTTTCGAACCTGGAACCTTTCCATCCCGAAATCGAGACCTTACCTCTAGGCCACTGCTGCACTCGCAATTTACAGAAAGAAAGCCAGCTTAAAAACACTAAAAAAAGCTAGTGTTTTAAAATTCATCAAAGCATTAGTAATAAACTGAAACACTTAATATTATTTTGTTTAGTCGCACGAGAGCTCATAAAATATTCACATCAATTATTCACAATCTTTCTATTTTGTTGCACGCGGTTATGTAAAAGTTAAGCATTGTTATAAAATTGTGCTTAAAATAAATTTTGAAAATTAAGGAAAAAAATTCGACGGTAGACTGTCTCTGCGAAACGGCAGCTGGGATTGAGGGCGTAGACTTACTTACCTTACTTAACTGCGACTTTGTTACTAAAGTAGCTACATGTGACTATTAACTCTATAGTCTATAGTGACTATTAGTCCAGTGCAACTATGTGAAATTCTTCGTAATTGTCACCAACTTTGCAACTCGACTGTGACTAAAACATAATTACAAATTCTACAATTAATTTTGTAATCTTCAATGCCCACCTTTCTCTGTTAAATAAAACTAAAACCAACTCTCTATGTAATTTGGTTGCGGCGCTATAAGCGTTTAATTTTACCACGAAATTCGACGCAATTCAACAACTCTTGACTAATGTTTCGCGCGAATCTCAGATTGATGAATGAATTTCATTAGTCTGCGTGCGCGCGCATCGGTCACTGTGACGTTATCAAAATTTTTAGTGATTTCAAACAACTTTGAAGCTCGACTGCGACTAAACCGCAATTCCAAATTCTAAAATTATTTTTGCAATCTTCAATGTAAACTTTTCCTATTGCGTTGCGGAGCTATAAGCGTTTAAAAATACCACGAAAAGCGTCATAATTTTTTCTATTCCCGACACACCATTAGGTCATTATGGAGAGACGCAAGTCTACGTCAAAATTCCGATATTATTAACCATCATAGAAAATCAACTGGCGATCTAGTTGCCGATTTCCGGCTAACTTTGAATTAACCTTCCAGAGGCGCGTGTATGTAGGATATACTTTAAATCGCGAATCGTATTGCATATTTATATCTCGTTTTACAAAAATATGTGAACTTCTATTTATGCCATCTGTATATTAGCTATATGCTAAACAAAGATTATATTAATAAAAATTGCACTGAAATTTATAAAAGAACGACATCAGTATGTAATACCATACGATATATATATCTCCTGCATACGTGCGCCTGCTTGGAAGTTAATTATGCACCGTCGATTCTTTGTTTAAATATTGAAAAAGGATGCAGTTTTTCTGGACTAGACACGTATAAGAAATCACGAGAACTAACAAAATTTTTTAGATGTATAATATTTAAAATAATCAGTTACCAATAGGCAATTTCCTCTTAATGTTTGCATTTCTCATATCCAGATATAGTACAAAACCTGATTTTCGGCATTGCGCCATCCATGCAGAATCAAAAGTTTGGAACTATCAATAGAAGGATTTACGGGCCATTTTCTTTCTAGGTTCTAAACTCGATTATGCAAATTCATAAACAGTCAGCAAATTTACGAGAATTGTTTTTGGTTGAAATCTATAAGTTGGAACACAGCATAGTTAAAACTGCGCCAAGTCGCCAAGCTAAAGATAAACGTGCATCGGTCACAGTTAAAGGATAATCGTTTCACTTTGACTCGTTTTGAACCAATGCGTTTGCGGTTTGCCGTTGCACTATCTCAGAATTTCATCTTTTTGAACCCATTACGTTTAGGGTTTGTCGTTGAACTGTCTCCCGTTTTAAACGTAGAATTTCAACAGAACTAGTAGCTTTCATATCTCATTGAATGTACGGAATCTGTTACTTTTAATTACTCTAATGAAGCTGGAAAAAAATGCGCTCGCGATGCCTGCGGCATTTGAAGTGGGCACCGGGCAAATTTTTTTAACTTAAAAAACTTCAGCGGCTTCGCTTTCAGCAAAGTGGGATCCTAGTAGTTTCGCTAGGTTAGTTAATGTACGGAATCAACTTCTTTTAATTACTCTAATGAAGCAGCAGAACATTTGCCCTTAGTAGCGTTCAAAACAAGTAATAGTAAAAAATTTAAGACTTACTCAGTTCTAATATTTGCACTTGGGAGGAAACGCTCTTAATATACGAAAAAGAAATGAATAATGCGGCGCATCAAGGAAACCATTACGCAGGTGAAGACAGCATTCCAAACGATGAAATCCAAAATATGACCAAGCAATTTCAAAAATTCCATGTAAACGATTTTTATTATAAGGCAAAGAAGAAATCTCAATTATATGATCGGAAAAATATATAATCACTAAATAAACCCAAGTTCTATTTGTCATTTTTTTACTAATTGAAATCATCCTAATATATTTTATTTAATTATATATTTAATAAATATTTTAAGTTATTTAAAAATCCGTGTAGTATGTAAACAACTCAAATCACGCGGCTTGCCATGACGTAAGCGATCTAGCCGATGGGTTGCCAATGGAACTAATACGCTTGATTCCTTAGGTAACCATATTGGCGATGAAATCGCGTGTGTTCCAACTTGTAGATACCAATCTTGTTTTTTCCACCAATTCACTATGAAATGCAAGCTTTGTGATTTGCCTTTTGGGTAATCAGAATACAGTTTCATTGATTTAGTTAACGAAATTACAAAATTCCACGTTAAGATATCAAGTATTCGTTAGATGCTCAGAATTTGACTTAAGGTTTATGCTTGTTGCTCAGAGGAATTCTTTAAATTTAAAATCCCAATTATAACATTTCGAAAAATACATACAAAGTCATGAAAAAGAAAAATTTTAATTCTTTTATAAACTTAAGTATTTTGTGAATATTTTGGGGGAAATTCAGCCATAGTATATGCAATTGGTAGTCATACTAAACAATAGCTAAAATATTTTAGATTATTTCGCTTGTTATTAAGTTGCAATACATATTACATAATACGATAGCAGGCTTTTTTACAAATGAACTTAATGAAATTTTCCATAAAAACTGTTGTAAATAGTTCCCTTTTAATAAAAAGGACCTCTAGAAAATTGAACCATTTTCGGCTTGCATTTCAGTTAAATTGTTATCGCTATGCTTCAGTTAACTAAAAACAAATTTTAATTGAGAATAGTTACATTTTGTGGAATTGTAGTTTTCATACAGAAAATATATTTGTTACGGTCAATGCGGATAAATTGGTTAGTATACATAATTAACGCGATTATATATAATGGACGGTTATTATGCATGATTACCGCGCTTATATATAATGACTGGTTATTATGCATAATTACATCGACGATTATATTTAAAAACCAGCTAAAGATCTGTGTATAATAACCGATTATCCATATTGACCACAACATACATAGAAAAAGGCTTTTTCGAAAATTCAGTTCAAAATAATATTTCCACTTCTGATTAAATGGAAGCATCATTTATATATCCGTGATTTTATTTGCAAAAATATCAATAAGAAAGAAATACTTTCAGTTTCCTATGAAACTTCCCGTTTAAAATGTTATCCAACAGAAGCGGTCTTAAAACTTTTCAATAGAAAAATTTTTATTGTAAACAAACATTTCATTTATAAAAATTACGGCAATGTTCAAAATATAAAAGTGAATTCACTAACAAATGTTATCTCCAAATTTATGTAGGCATTAACCAGGAAAATAACTTACCTCATAATTATAATATTTCAGCATCTATTATCTTGGTAAAATATTAAGTTAGTTTAGTTATATCAATGTCCAGTTTCGAAGCAACACGAGGGCTATTTTGGGACGGACCTTGGTCAGATGAGTAAAATATCGAAGGCACAATACAATGGCAATGACAAAAAAGTACAACTTTTCCCTCTCTACAGCGAAACTAATAAATGATGAACACCAAGTTAAACTCTAAATTATATTCGGATTACGCTTCTACGAAAATTACAACCGAAGCAGTTGCACTCATGCACAGAACTACGAAATGCGTGAGAGCCTATTAAGTGGTATATTAATACGGATGTGAAAACTAATCCAATAGTTCTCTTCTTCCATAGATTTAAACCAGATAGTCGCCCAAAAGGCAAGGGAATTAATGAAATCATAAGAAGGTTAAACAATCTGATTCGAAACCAGAAAAAGTTTATTGAAAGGGCTTGTTGATTTCGAATCTTAATTTTCTGAAAGATCTTGGATGATTTCAGCATATGCGGAAAATATTTGAAGAAAAGAAAAGTTCAGCAATATGCAGTGATAAACTGAAAAATGAGACAATTGGATCGTGGAAAGAAGTAAAGATCCACAATGGCCCTGGGGTAAAGGGGTCTATTCTGGTACCCGCGGTTGGGTTGGAAGACGTCACTTTTCCCTTTGTTAACGTGCGGAAAAAGTGAGGTCTCCCAACCCAACCGGGGGTACCAGAGTAGACCCGAAAGTCTCAACTAGGGGACAGGAGGGTTCCAGTGGCGTAGCGACCGGAGGCAATGTGGTTATGTGGGCGACATGGAGTCAAAACATTAATGTATTTATGCTATTTTCGTAGCAAAATATGATGAGGGAACGTAGATATAACACCTTACACCTGGCGTCATTTACACTTGTTAGCCACTAATGACGACTGGGATAGAGAAATCATACTATTTTCTGGGCGCCACTATCTCTCGCTACCCCACTGGCCATGGTGACAAAACTTTAGAGTATTTATATCAATTTTTAAAGTCAAATATGGTGAGGGGGCGAAAATACCATGCTCGGGCGTCATACCATCCACCGGAGGGTCGAAAATATCATGTTATAACCCGGGCGCTACTTACCGTTGCTACGCCACAGGACGGTCCTAGGTTTCAAACATGATTCCACCAAAGATCCGCAGTGTATGGTTCACATTAAGGAGTCTATTCTGGTACCCCCTGTTGGGGTTGGGTCCCTCACGTTAACATCGCAACCCAACCCCACCGGGGGTACCAGAATAGACCCCTAAATCTAATGACGCGAGTCAAACGTCCTCTCACTAGTGTTTCTTGAACGTCGATAGTTTTCCTAAACTATCGACTGAAACAATCGATAGTTTCAAAACTATGGATACTATTGAAAGTTTTTCCCCGGCGATACTATTGATAGGTGTTCTTCCAGTCGATAAATTAGGAACTATCGATAGTTCCAGTCGATTGTTTCAGTCGATAGTTTTGAAACTATTGATAGTATCGATAGTTCCATTCGATAGTTTGAAAACTATCGACTGAAAATGCGCCTATCGATAGTATTGCCAGGGAGAAGACTATCGATAGTATCGATAGTTTTGAGAAAGTCGATAATATCGACTGTTTCAGTCGACAGTTCAGTAGACTCGATACTATCGACTTGGCTTCGATAGTGTCTATCGTCTATCGATGTTTAAGGAACACTACCTCCAACTGATATTGCGTGGAACATTGGAGAGGAGGGTACCTGCTTAAGCATCGTCCACGTCATCTATCAATGGTTCAAAATTACGAGCTACGCCCAAAGATAGGTCTCGTGTTGTTTCAAAACGAACGCATTAATAGAACTGAAATAAACATAGCAAAGTAGCAAAATGGAAGAAAATAAGATGTGTTGTTCATTCAACCTGTTGTGTGGTAACCTAAATGGTTATTAGTAGCTATTTAAGTGGCAAAAACTCTTTCATACAGCAATATAGAACTAAATTAGGAATGCGACGGAAAGGTTAACCACTTAACTTAATAATTTTCTTTGCTATCTAATAAGATGACCTCTCCTGTTCTGGAAAGGGGCTGTCGTTTCCATTCATCTAAGAAGGCATAGGATACTTAAGATGTTTATGGATCCTACATATTTTTTGTGTCAAATTATAAAGCTAATTAATGATTCAATTTTAGTTTATAAGACTAAAATTTCGATAATTCGATGCACGAGTATTCTCGGGCTGTTAAGTTAAGCGGTTAAAGGTTGGTTTTTAAATTCCTGCTAGCCAAGAGGACTTGCGCTGAAATATTGTTAACATTACTAATGCCAATTGGTAATTTTGAATATTTTTCCGCTGTCCTTTGTTCTTCGCCTCACTGTTTTTAATTTCCCTAATGGATGGCTTCGTAAGACTACCAGTTTTAAGATCCGAGGATTGTGTATTGGAGTCTTTATTTCACCTAAATGCTTTTCCTTGAATACAACTCCCATATATTAACCTTCCAACAGGCGCGCGTATGCAGGAGATGCTTCTATCGTGGATCGTATTACATATTTATATCATGTTGTTTTACAAAAATAATTGCAACTTTTATTTATGTAATCTGTATTTAAAAGCTTTAAACTAAATTAAGATTATATAAATAAAAATTGCACTTAAACATATAAAGGAATGATATAGGTACGTAATGCGATGGATGCGCAATATAAGTATCTCCTGCTTACGCGCACCTGCTGAAAGGTTAAATTCGTGGGTAAACAAAACAATGGGGAAACAGCCCGTATGCTGTTGATATCTGAGTGTGGCTCAGAAACAGGATGTCTATCCACGGAGGACTGGTTTAACGGCTGCCAATAACATATATGATTAATTTCGCATATCACCATACAGATAAATAACTGAAACTGGAAATTTGGATGACTTTAAGAATTAACTAAAGAGGAAAAATATTAACCTACTAACAGGCTCGCGTATGCAGAACATTCTTATATTATGCATCGTATTAATACTTATATCGCTGTTCTATAAATGTAAGTGGGATTTTTAATTATGCGAAATATTAAGTACGGAGCTAATAAATACAGATTACATAAATAAAATTGCATTTATTTTTGGACAACAACACGATATAAATATATAATGCGATGCACAATATCATTTCCTCGTAGATACGCGCGACTGCTAGAGAGTTAAAATTACCTCTCAGACGTTACAAGTTCAAAAAATTGCCCTCTACTATAAAAATTCGGAAGCTAAAATAAAAATTTTTACTATCCTTGTCGAAAGGAACAAGCAGAAAAATGAACTCACTACAATCAAAGCAGCAAACTATACGAATAGTTTACAAGTATTGTTGTATGCAGCCATGCACTATTGTGTTGAAATACTTGTACTTGTCTTGCAGACAGTGGAATATCTTAGAAACAAAGGAGTATAACACCTTGCAGAAGGTAATCAACATGCGAGTTCACTGGTCTATCAACATCCGTTTGGCTTAGCCTTCTAAAAGTTCATTTATTGAATAAACGTCTGGTTTTGAACCTTTTTTATATCCAAAACTGTTTCGGCACATACCTCGACTTCATTTGATCTGAAGACGGATGGTAAGTCGAACACTTGGTCTCACCATGGAAGTTGAGTCAGGAGAGGGGTGAACTGATTCACCAGTCTCCTAACTGAACTTCCACTTCACACAAATGTTAGGATATTGTTACGAATCTTTAAAACCGTTTTTCCTGCCATGCTAGTCTTGTGGTTGGAAAGAGAATTTTCACAGAGATTCGTATTGGATGCTAGCCATTGACCCCAGAACTTGGCGACAAAATGAAGGTACTAGAAAATGCAAGAATTATGGTCCTATCTATATTATGAACCGAGATATAGAGATATTTCTAGAGAATTACATGACATCACATGCCCTGTCGGAAAGCTGTATGTACCCGGAGGTGCTGAAAAGAGGAAATCTCTTTGGAGTTTTGTTCGCAGTGAGAGTTGGTCAGTTGTTAGACGCTGAGCGTTACTGATAGTGCTGTTTCTGTTCTAATTAGTGATTTGGTGTCTGCTTGTTTGTTTTGTTACCTGTGCTCCGTTTTCTGGAATATTTGTGGAATAAAGCGTCATTCTCCATTATCCAGCTGTTGGAATTTTTTTACCGCACACCTACCGGGAGACATTAAATGTGCACAAATCCACACGGCGAACCTTCGGAAGAATCGAATCGCAAAACCAAGACTCAACTACCAAACCACAGTTGCTGACAATGTTCTACTAATGACTTGTTGTGTAATTTATTTTAGTATCTCCATATTCTGATATTAGAATCAAAAGCAGTAAGAGACTTAGAGATAGCAGGAAACCTAGCTTGAAGGCTAAATTTCTAATCTGCTTTTCTACATGCAGTTGTAAGCTCTATTCATAACCCAATAGGTAATTTCGAAAGTGTTAGAGATTGTCATACACTTCCAATCGAAAAAAATACTTAAAATGACGTAAAAAATTATATTTTTCGTTTGACTTAATTAGTATACTTTTAAAAAGTTACGAAGTCTCAATTTTTATATCTTCTTTTGGTCCTTTTATTCATATTTTGGTAAATATTCTTGACACACTAACATT
>BGPR01025497.1:0-16711 GCA_013235015.1 Araneus ventricosus
GTCATGTTCAGAAGTGCAATGTTTTGTATATACAGGAATGAAATTTTTGTAATGTTCAGAAGGGCAATATATTGCATTTACAATGCATATATTCATGATTTTATGTATGTGTTTGTATATATCGTGGAATAGAGTTGAATCATTTTTTTAAAAAATGTTTAAGAGAATTCTCTGATACATCAATGCCTGTTGAATTTGACTTCCCGATGCTTTCACTACATAAAAAACGGTCCTTTTCAGGGCCAAAAAATTTTAATCTTTCTTGACTAAGGTGAAAGCATTAAAAGGAAATCAGCTTACGACTTTTATTTATTCATAATACTGTCTTTTTTTATGCTCATAGTGATAAGATGTAAGACCACAATCTCTTCATTAATAATATTAAATCTAATTTGTTTTTAGTTAGTTTTTAGAATAATTATATTGTTTTAATATTGCAACTCTTATTCATTTGGTTATCACTTTCATAATTTTCTTTGTTAGTTTTATTTGAAGAAAATTATCTTTTTGAGTCTAAAATATTTTATTCTGTGCCGATTTAAATTAAAGCACGTGGTACCAGAAGCAAAATAAAGCCGATTCGTATATATATACGTTATATTTTTATTGAATGATTTAATTATGTTAATTTGATAAATCCTGTTCTCCATAATATGTACCTAATTCAGTACAATTCTATAATCAATATTCTAGTATGATACCGGTATGATACTGGTTCTGGTTTCATACTGGAACCGGTATCGTACCAGATTCAGTATCATACTGGATCCAGCATCATACCGGTTTATGAAACTCCGGTTCCGGTATGATACTGGATCCGGTATGATACCGGTTTATGAAACACCGGTTCCGGTATGATACTGGATCCGGTATGATACCGGTTTATGAAACACCGGTTCCGGTATGATACTGGATCCGGTATGATACCGGTTTATGAAACACTGGTTCCGGTATGATACCGGATCCAGTATCATACCGGTTTATGAAATACCGGTTCCGGTGTTTCATAAGCCGGTATGTTTTTTTTCCAATAGGGATGTATGTTAGGGACACATAGTATTAAAATTTGAAGTAAATACTTTGAAAATTAGAGGAAATATGAATATTTGTAGTAAAGAATATTTTACAGCTCATTAGAGAAACGTAGCGTAATTTTTTTTCATAACTTGAAAGCCAGATATATAGGGCAACTTACATAAAAATTCCAGTTAAACACCGTTAGGATTCAGAAATCGGCATTGCGGCGAGGTGAATTTCTGTGGCACTCTAAAAGAAACTAAATGATGAGGAATCTTGTACTAACTGATATTTTTTAACTTGAAATCTTCGAATAGTTATCGTCGAAATGAAATTTACATAATGTTTTTAAGTTATAAGTATATAAGAGTATTCTGGATATTCAACTTTCTTAAATTCAATATTACTGTTCGAATATTCAAGTTTAAAAAATTTCATTTTCGACTTCAATCAATCCTCTTCTTTTAGCTTCTTTCAGAATGCAACGAAAATTCACCTCGCTGCAATGCCGATATCTTTCTAAATCGCAACGGCAATTAACTTGAATTCTTACATAAGTTGCTCTATATATCTGATTTTGAAGTTGGAAAGAAAAACTACGCTACGTTTTCCAGATGCGCAGTAGAAAATTCTTTACTACAAATACTCATATTCCTCTAATATTCAAAATACTTGCTACAAATATTAATGCAATACCTCCCTGACATATTTTCGAGTATTCCGCAAGTCTCGTATAATTTGGTTGAAAACGCTGCATGTTATATATAAGCAAAAAACACGCAAGAAAAATTTGATATTTTTTAACAAAATCTTTATATGTTCCCGAATATTCATGCTATTTTACGAAAATGCATGTAAATATTGCACGCATCAAACAAAACCATTGATTAAAATTGCAAATCATTGTCAGCTTCCTAAGAAACGGGCGACTCCTGAATCATTTTCTTGTCGGTCCTTTAAATGTCCTTGTGACCTAATCTTCATTGCAAAATCTGAGTTCAACCCTCTTCTTTACATGGTTGAAATTAAAAGAAAATATATGTAGCCTTTCGGGAGATATTCGAAAAAATGTGTAAATCCTAAAGTGTTAAAATTTTCTGTCACTCGCCTATATCTGGCCTTTAAATTATGAAAGGAAAATCATATTATATTTTGCACATATGCCATTAAAAATTATATTTACAAAAGCTCATTATTTCTTGAATATTCAAAGTATTTACTTTTAATTTTAATATAATGCTGTATATTGTCTTGTATGCTATAAGTTGCATATAGTTTGTTGAAAACTCTTAATGTTATGAGCAAAAGACGTGCGGTAAAATTGGGGGATTTGTTGAAAAAACATTTATATCCCCCTGATTATACGTGCTGTTTTTACGAAAATTTATGTAAGTATTGCGCACAGCAAACAAAATCATTGATGAAAGTTATAAATCATTATCAGCTCTCTGTGAAACGGAGCGAGCACAAATCATTTTCATCTTCGTTATCTTCTGTTTGATCCGCTAAATGTTCTCGTGACCGAATCCTCACTGCAGAACAAGAAAGAGTTCCTATGATTTTTCGTCTCACTATTCTTGACAACTGCTTATGAACCATTGTCCCAACATTAACTCCAAATTTTTGTGTATTTTACGAATTTTGCTTAACTTTTGTGTAGACACGAGTCTGACGATGTTAACAGTGAAATAAATTTTGCTAGAACATGTGACAAACAAACAACTGGAGGAAATGTTCCTTTAAACAATGATGAAGAATATATCAGAAGAGTGACATTTATGCCTATAATAGATAATTTTATTTCCGAACTTGAGTTAGGTGTAACATAGGCCTTTATGGGATTTTACATCTGGAAGGCTTTATGCCATCGGAAATGGAATCGACAATGGCAATGATATTATTCATAAAGCTTTGAAGTACAATAGGTTTTTCCTAAAGTTCGGAGTTTCAATTGAAATCATAATTCAAAATATGGCGAGCAAAATGGGAAAGTGCAGTTAGGAAACCTGAGATAACTATTGAGCATGTGGTAGGCCCTTCTTTACGA
The DNA here is from genome assembly GCA_013235015.1 of Araneus ventricosus. NCBI lineage: Eukaryota > Metazoa > Arthropoda > Arachnida > Araneae > Araneidae > Araneus > Araneus ventricosus. The sequence continues at coordinate 3,065 of BGPR01025497.1, forward strand.
CGTGAAAATTCTTCGTCAAACGTTTCGAACATTTTCCGAGACAACTTTTTTACGCAGCTCAATAGGCTAGCGGCTAGCCCTTATTATGGGTTAGACTTTAATATTCATAAAGATAGAAAAGCCAATGCTGAAGATATGATTGGCATATTTTGCAACAAAAAATAAAGGAGTTTGAACGCGACTAATTGACAATCTTGTGCACAGGACGAAACTTTTTGAGTAAATAAATAAAATAAAACAATTTTAGTTGACTATATTGCATTTTTTGAAAGTTAAAAATAAGAAAAATAGATTTTTTCCACAGTATTCTTCGTGAATTCCTCGATTCGCCTTTGTATATATTTAATAAATTAAATTAATTAATATTTACTTAACATTTAATTCATAAAAATTATTAATTCGAAATTAATTAATTCTTAATTAATAATTAATTCAGTTAATTCTTAATTAAAAATTAATTCAGTTAATTCTTAATTAAAAATTAATTTAGTTAATTCTTAATTAAAAATTAATTTAGTTAATTAATTCTTAATTTGTAAGAGATAAAAACACAGAAAAAAAATTTCGACTGTAGCCCCCTTAACGAATTCCTGGATCCGCCTTTGAATTTATACAGATTGCTATATTAATTTCGCATGCGGTTATTCGTTTTTTAATCCTAACAATTACGACATAGGACTTAAATTAATCATAAAATAATTTTAATAATTAATAATCATAAACAAATTAATGAAATAATCATGAAATAATTTTATATAAATATTAATTCATGTTAGAGTGTAATGCATTTACTATTTTGGAAGAAGCATTTTTTTTTAAATATACAAGGTGATATTTTTAAAACTGACACTACTCTGAGCCATCTTTAGCTCGAACTATCAGCTGAAATGCCACCAAATTTAGTAGAGAGACTAAAGACGACATGGGGACAAAGATTCTGTAATAAAAAAATTACTTCAGAAAGTCGCCAGTAAGGCAAAATGTGGCGCTGTTGTAATTTACAAAACTGAGAATTAGTCAAAGAAAAATCTCAGTGCAAAACCGGATAGTACATCAAATGAATTGCCCCAAAGGGTTACAGAGATGAAATTACACTGCACCATAGTTCTTTATTCATGAAAATTACTTCCTCGGCGAGGGCGTGTGATGATCCTTCAATGTGATTTAACGTGATCACTCTTCTCATAGATCACACATTACATTCTGTACACAACATGCTCCAAGTCCATTCTCCGCAGATCTAACCTCATGCGATTTTTTCCTGTGGGGGGTATTTGAAGTCTAAAGTCCATCTTGGTAGAGTCCCGACGTTGAGGACCTTAAAGGACAACATACTACGGACTGTGCTGAATATTCCTTGTGACTATGTTACTTTCGGCCGTCGAGAATGTTGTGCACAGGATGCAACGTGTGGTCCAGAAGAAGGGTGGCGACATTGAAAGATGTCTGATGCTATGGTGTATTGTAATTTCATCTTTGTAACCCTTTGGGGCAATTCATTTGCTGTATTATGCGGTTTTGCACTGAGATTCTCCTTTGTTATTCATTTGACTAATTCTCAGTTTTGTAAATTACAACAGCGCCACATTTTGCTCTATCGGCGACTTTCTGAAGTAATTTTTTTATTACAGAATCTTTTTCCCATGTCGTCTTTAGTCTCCCTACCAAAGTTGGTGGCATTTGAGCTGATAGTTTGAGCTACAGATGGCTCTGAGTAGTGTCAGTTTTTAAAAAATTCACCCTGTATCTTTCTCACAGCTGAATTTCGATTACAGAATTATTATGTATTAATAAATATTAAAAGAAGCTGTCAAACTGTAGTAATGTATTTTAACACTATTTACAGCATTTTAGTGTTCTAATTTAATGGAAAATACGTTAGAGACAAGACGTTTAAGTTGTTAGACGTTTACAATTGCAATTTAAATTATGTGAATTATTGGTTGAAATTTAATGAATAACATTTATGTTATATGGTATCCCGACCAGTAACCGCCAAGAGGCGTACCGGTCATTTAACAAATTTAACTTTGTTTTTCAGTTAAAAAATTGTTGCACATATAATTCATTCGGATCGATATAATGATTCGGAACAGATGAACGCAGGCATATTTGATTGTAATACCTTTAACATTTTTTTTTCTTTTCTTCTAATTTATTTTTTAATTAAATATGTTTTAAAAATTCAATTTGTTCGTCATTTCTCCTTTGTCCCCTTCATTAATATTTATAATTTTGTTATTCATATAAATTTAGAAACTATAGAGTTCATGAATTTTTAGGATAAATAACTAATTTTCCTTATCGGTAATGGTTGATTGAAAAATAAATTAGTACTGGATGTAAGTATTTAATGCAAAGAATTTTATACTTAAAACCACAGTTTTGAATAAGTAAAATACTAAAGAGCGAAACAGACTAACATCTGAAACATTTGTGGTCGAATTTGCTACCAAAAAGTGCGTTTGAATTTAATTTATTGTCAATCTAATTTATTTTATCCAAAGTAAGCTGTTTTTAAGGTAACAATATTTTAAGGGTTGTTGTAATTAAAACTCGCCTATACAGAAGCCAATATGTACTGGAGAGGATGCTGCAGCTTCGGCCAGGGCGGAAGCCGCACGGTCTTCAGAAGGCAAGAAATGGTCGCTGGACTTGGAAATTGTTTGAAAAAGTTGATACGCGTAGACTGTGTGGAAACTAAATACAGTAAAACTTCTATACAGTAGAACCCCGGAAATCAGAACTAATTGGGGCTGACCTCTGTTCGGATACCGGGGAATTCGGATTTTCCGCGAAAATTCGAAAAAACTCTTTATATACCAAATGCAGTAGAGTATTGACTCTGGGTGCTCTATGGAAGATTATGGAAAGAGCACGCGGCGATTTGCACGGTACGGTGTCAAACAAGTTGAGGTTAAAAAAGAAGATATCTGAGATTGTTTTTACGATTTAAGGTGCTGTATTCATCCTTAAAGACCAATTCGAATATTTCTTTTAAGGTAGGAAGAGTGGCGGCTAGTCACCTTAGAAACAAGCAGTGCTGCAAAAGTTGTATAGACCTAAGTTGTAGTTGATTTTGTGTTAATTATTTTGGTATGTAATGATGATATATAAAAATTGATGGTTTTTGAGTTATAAGCAAAAAGACTTGGAAAATTTTTTTCATGTTTTTTGGCTATAACTAAAACTCCAACAAAACTTATTGGTGGCAAACCTCAGATTCGTAATCAGTACCCGAAAAAACACAACGAAGCAAAAAATTACAACTCCTCCAGAATTGGATTTAAAAAAACTACTTAACTACTGAGAAAAAAGAAAAAAAAGCCTAATGAGGAAGTCGCGCCAATCGTGGGCTGGGAAAAATGAAGCTGAAATGAATGCAATTTTAAGCAGAGAAAGGGTTGCTTTTCTCCGATTGATCATTGGAAAACTTTCGGATCCTGAAGAGGGGCAAAACTTTCTGCAGCTCTGGTCTGTCTCTCTCTTAATTTTTGATTGATTTTCCATCTTAATTTTACATTTTCTATTACTATTCAGCCATTTTAGTTTATCACTGAATTCTCAAAGTGGAAAAGTAAGCCAATTTGAATAAAAACAAAAATATAATCTTTTAAAATAATTTCAGGAGGGACTGCATCTCTTATAGACGAGCCACACCTTTTTAGGAATAAACATTAGATTTGTTTCTGACTCGTAATTGTTATTTTCCCTTCATTTTTCAGAAAATTAGAGACAGCATTTTCGAATTATCCAAAATTTCGGATTCCTGGGGTTCGGATTCCCGGCGTTCTACTGTATTAAACAAGTGCTAACAGGACATAGCGTGCTTCGATTTCATCAAGGGAGATTATTTGGTAAGGAATCTAGATGTTTATGCGGCAACTCAACGGGCATAGAGGAACGCGTAATAATGGAATGTGTTTTAGGCTCACCCCGATATGTCACATATAACGAGATGGAAAATGAACATAAAGGAATTAATGAAATTTCCCAGTTTTCGTGACTCAATTTATGGAATTATACACGAACTGCTTGCTAAGAAACTGTCGGAGTCTGGTGTAGAATCATAAAAAGTTAATAAAACAAAAAATTTCTGATGTTCAATCATTGTAAAACACAAATCTGAAGAAAATGGGAATAAGAGATGTTGCTGGGGAGGAAGACGGTCAATGGTCGGAGGTGAGTCGAATTAGGTGGTGGTCGCTGTGCTGCGTGTTTCACCAAGACTTGACGTCTCAGCTAAGCGTGAGATAATGCGCAATTTGGTGCTATATGTCATGCGCAGTAAGTGTATTATAGGACTGTGGCATCACTTGCAATAGCTTTCTTTTCATTAAATTCTATGCTTCGACTTACTGAACAAAAGTACTTACTTACTTTACAACAAGACTATTTATTGCATTTTCGAACCATTGCATTTTACAAACCGTGCTCATTTACACTTGTACATTCTTTTCACGGTATCGATATCTCTATTAGTAAGTCCAGGCTTATCGTAGGGTTCTTGCAGCTTACAATCAGCTTTCTTGCCCTCCATTGTCTTGAGTACACCATCCTTCTTGGAGAAAGCATATTCGCCATACTGCATAATGGAATTACAGTCATATGTGGTGTACCTCAGTTCATGGGAAATTGGAATCATGTCGAAATTGCTCTCATAACCTGTAAAAGAAAATAAAAATATTATTCACATCAGGTTCATCATTCCTTATCCGGTCAGAATCTCAACAAGCAGAAATTGTTGCTCTTGTTCGATGTCTTTCTAACTCTTCAAAATCGTTGTATATTAATCAAGAATAGTGTTCTTAATTTACTTCTGTTTACTTAAATAATGTCGTATTTTTTCGTGATTTTGGCAAATATTTTACTAAGTCACATCCAAGACCCCCCCTTAGGCCTTATGAAACAAAAGACTTCCTTGAGTGTAACCATCTGTAGAAAGACCTTGTGTCCGGTATTTAAATGTGCTTTGGCGTCAGACTGTAAAATGTCGTCGCTTAAAGAGAAATACGACCTATCTCAATGAGGAAAAAAATACTCAACTTTTCGCAACCAACAACGACGAATATTTCTGATTTTTTTTTCCACATCTGGTTGAGACATGCGGTCTCATGTTCATACAAGATGTGAAAAAAAATTAAGAAATATTCGTTATTGGTTGCGAAAAATTGAGTATTTTATTCCTCTTTGAAACTTAAAAAAATTCAGATAGGTGGTGTTGCTTGTTAAGCGACGATTTCTTTGTACTCCGAATAATTATAGGTGGTGTTGCTTGTTAAGCGACGATTTCTTTGTACTCCGAATAAACAGTCTGAGGGAGTTGTGGTTCCGAAACTTCGACGACGGTCAGGTCGAGATGCAAAGACGCCCAGTATTCCCCTGTCGGCATGGGTTTCTCTTTTTCGGGTGTACCCGACAGGGAACATTAGGAGTTCTGATTTCGGTAGTGTATATCGTTAATGTCTACCCCGCTTTTTAATACTAGTTTCTAACCGAGTTCATGTCTCCGTTTTAGTCTACCTTAAATCCAACTTTTTTTAGGTCGATTCCTTTTAGGAATACTATCTATTGCAATAGCACGACTTCACAAAAATATCTGCCAATCTTTACCGATCATGATCCCTAGGACCCAAAACCACCTTCGTTCAAAATTTAGATATAACTATGAAAAAACGAGATGAAAACAATAAAAATTGGAGGGAAATGATGGAAAGAATACCATGGTATATCGATCATCAGGTGGGAAGATAGACAATAATATTCAAAAAGTTATTTTTCCTGCGTAACGGCAAACGAATACAGGTTAAAAATGCTATTATCCCTCATTATTGTTATGTTTATATATATACATATGCAAATTTTCTATATCTTGAAATTAAAATAATTGATAATAAATTAAGCACTGACATTTATGATAAAAGAAACACTTTTCAGTTCAATATAAACAAACTACCTTTTTGGAGTAGCAACATCAGTCGTCAAATTTATAGAAATATCGTCTTAAATTATATTAAAATAGAAGCACTATTTTAGTCATAGACATATTGAAATAGAAGTCATGTATTGATAAATTTCTTGAAAATGCTATGAGATATGGGTATCCAATAAATTTCATGTATGCTTATGCTAATAAGAAGTATTTAACACCATTAAATTAATAGTCATTTAGATTCATTTATTTTGAAGTGATCATATTCATGGAATTCACAAAGATATTAGTAATTCACTTCATAGGTAGATGGCACCAGCAGATTAAGAATAAGACAGCATCATACATACATTTCCAAAATAATATATATTAAGGTTAAATTTAAATTTATAGTAAATTTTTTTAATGTGGTTTAGTATATTAGTAAATTATTAGTATTAGTAGTATTAGCATTTATAAGTATTAAAAGCCTAATTTAGAAATAGTATTTTCACTTTAAATGCGGAACTGTCTTTAGCATAACTCTCGAGTCATAACATTAATCTAAGACTCTTGTATTGGAATGCTTTAAGTTATATACTTTCTCGTTTCTAATCTTGCAAGAGTTTGGAGATTTATTCCCCACTTTTTTCGTTTTTACAACAATTGGCTTTCGCAGAGGGTTGGCGCCACATTTCTAGATTAATGCGACAAATATCTGTTCCCAAGATTGATTGGCATTTGATTGCTGGAATTCCAATTCTGTTTTGTCTTTTTCATAGTAGTAATAGTCAATAATCAAACTTTCTTTCGTATTTCATTTGTATGATTATTGATAAGGTAATTTGATTTTATTTTTAATTTTTAGAATAATATATGTATATATTGAAAATATAACACATGTTTTGATTATTTGAAATATTTAACCATATATATTTAGTAATTTACATACCCATGCACTAGATTTGCAATATATCTAATTATTAAAGTTTAATAAGACTACTCTATCTATAATCATACACTTACACAAAAGAATACATGACTTAAAACTATTTGCACAAATAATTAACAAAAAACAAGCTTGAAAAAGGCAATCCTAATTTGAAAATCCAACAACCAAAGTGGCTAACTAACCTTAGAAGGTACCACTGACAATTCTAAGGAGTTGAAGAACTCTACAGGCTATGCCCATTACCGTATCTACATATAGATGTTCTGTAATGCATCCCTCCATTTGTGACATATTTTTTTTCATTTATCTGATCTAAACTTTCATTAGTCAGTGCCAAAATTACCCATTCAACATCCAATCTCTATTCCTCAATTTAGCTTGCTGTGCAGGATAAACCTTGCTTATCAGTTCGTCTGTACTATGAACAATTTTAAAAAATTTCCAATTTAATACACTATTTGAATCTGTTTTAAACCTACCTTCATCAATTTTCAAAAGAGTAGTCCTCATTTTGTGTCGTTGAACAGTTAAACTCTCACATTCGTAGTGAGTTTAATTCTTCTGAAATGCTCCCATAACTTCTTTAAACATGCATTTAATTCATCCACCGGTGTCCCCTAGTTATTACATGTTCAATCTGTTTAAAATTGCCTGACATAAATACCGCCTTTCCTTCCATGATTCTTTGGTTGTTATTAATATCTTTCATAGTTCAATTTAACGCTCCATATCCTCATTTTTGGGATATTGTATAATGTACATTCGTCCCAAACAGGCAGCTTACAATTCTATGACATTCTACAGTTCTCACTACTGTGACAGCAATTCTTTTGTCTTTCCGAATTTGAGCCTAGCTCAAGTTCGGAAAGAGACCAAGAGGAACCTGTGAAGGAAAGACTTCCAAGTACTGCTGGGAGCATTCCGAAAAAATATCCGTCTTCACCACTTTCAATCTGTTCCAAAACACTATCGAAAACATTTTTTTTGTCCTAAGTTCAACCGTGGACCGAACTTAGTCAATTTTAGAATTCTTCTGTATCGTAGGGCAGTTTCTGCATTTGGTCAATAAAAATTTCCTCTATCCTACGCGGTCTACTCATTCGAAATATCGATAGATCTTTACCAGTTGTTGCAATATCACTTAAGTCTTCTGCCTAATTTAATTCTCTGTTACTGTAAATTACATCATTGTAGTCAATGGTATCATCAGGCCCTTACAATCTGTGGAATATATCATCCATCATGCTATATGTCATCCGCTTCTACGATTCAAAAGAATACGTAAAACAAAATATATCTTCGTATATTTTCCCTTTAGTTATAATTAACATTTGTTTAGTTATAATTAACATTGTAACTTAAAATAATGTAAACTTAGTTAATCCAGAAAAATTCTATGTGGAAGATGTGTGAACAATAAATTTACTTTAATTCAACTATGACCCAACCTTATTTTAACCGTCATTTTCACTTCCTGTGAGCTAGCCGGATAATTGCGGCTAAAAACTAGGGCTTCACGTTGGGCGCCAGTTTTAACCGCCGATTTCACTTCCAGTGAGCTAGCCGGATAATGGCGGCTAAAATTTTTTGTATTTGCAATACAATTAATTTTAGTTATTTATTCATTATTATATTTTATTTAAGAAATTGTCAATAAATTGACGCCAGGACAGGAACTATTGATAGATATGATACAGTTTCAAGAGTTTTTAGATTAATATTTAAACACTAAAATTAATTATAACTAAAGGAAAATATGCGAAGATATGTTTTGTTTTATGCATTCTTTTGAATGGTAGAAGCGGATGACATATAGTATGATGGATGATATATTGTAAAGATGATGGATGATATCCACAGATTGTAAGGGCCTGATGATACCAATGAGTACAATGATGTAATTTGCAGTAACGGATAATTAAATTAGGTAGAAGACTTAAGTGATATTGTGATAACATGTAAAGATCTATCGAGCTTTGGAATGTGTAGCCCGCGGAGGATAGAGGAAATTATTAATGACCTAATGCAGAAACTGCCCTACGATACAGAAGAATTCCAAAATTGACTAACTGAGTTTGTTCCACGTTTAAATTCAGGACAAAAAATGTTTTCGATAGTGTTTTCGAACAGATTGAAAGTGGTGAAGAAGGATATTTTTTCGGAATGCTCCCGGCGGTACTTGGAAGTCTTTCCTTCTCAGGTTCTTTGAGCTAGGCTCAAATTCGGAAAAACAAAAGAATTGCTGTCACAGTAGTGATAGCTGTAGAATGTCATAGCATTGTATGCTGTCTGTTTGGAACGAATGTACAATATCTCAAAAATGAGGATATGAAGCGTTAAATTGAACTATGAAAGACATTAATAACAACCAAAGATTCATGAGAAGGATGGCGGTATTGATGCCAGATAATTTTTGACATATTGAACCTGTAATAACTAAGGGGACACCAATGGATAAATTAAATTCATGTTTAAAGAAGTCTCCGTTATGTTAGCATGAAAAAAAATTAAACTCGCTACGAATTTAGTGCTCAACTCTTGAAAGACGCTGAATCAGGACTAATCTTTAGAAAAATGGTGGAGGTCGGTTTAAAACAGATTCAAACACTGTATTCAATTGAAGGAGAATTTTTCAAAATTGTTCATAGCACAGAGGAACTGATAAGCAAGGTTTATACTGCACTACAAGCTAATATGAGGAATAGAGAATGGTTGATGAATTGGTAATTTTGGCACAGACTAAAGAAAGTTTAGGTCAGATAAATGAAAAAAATATGTCACAAATGGAGGGATGTATACATAATATCTATCTGTAGGTACGGTAATGGACAATAACAAGTAACCTCATATCCTGTAGAGTTCTTCTACTCCTTAGAATTGTCCGGGGTACCTTCCGACAAGCTGAGATTAAAAGTCGGTTTGCAAGTAATATTCATAAGTCACCTCGATGTACCTAGACTGCGCAATGGCGCACGGTTACAAATTACATACCCAAGTAAAAACGTCGTGCTAGCTACTGTTATGATTGGCATAGCGACAGGAGAGAGTGTTTTAATTCTACGCATTCCAATAATACCGAAGGATTTACCATCCCATTCCAAAAGGTAACAATGCCCTTTAAAATTAGCATTTGCCAGGCTCAGGGCCAGACACTCAAAGGGCAGGCGTACATTTGTAAAAAACATTTTCCCCCATGGGCAGCATAGATAAACAAATTACCTAACTGTAACAGCAGACACATGCACAGTACACTCCTGCTGGTCGTCCAATTATGTATTATCAACCGTCAGAACTTTTAATTTCCTCTTTCAACATGTAACGAAATATTTACATTCGTGAATTAACAAAAAAATATAATTCAAATTCTTCACCCACGAAGTCTCTGGTAACATCTAGTATTGAAATAAAGGTAGAAGCTCATGTGCACTCTGTTGAATGATGAAGAGAGAGGCACACTATTAATGAGGAATGTATTTATGAGCTTTTAATGCAATATAGTTTAGTCTAACATATATGTGCTGAATATGAGTGCATGATATATTCTGTATGAAACATTGTATCTCCAAGGCAACAAGAGAATAAATGTATTGAATCTCAGCTAGCGAGTCGTCTCATCATTGGATTGAGTATAAGTAATTTCATTTTTACATTCGATATATTTAAGTTAGAATAAACTTTCTCCGGATAGCTTGTGCAGCCTTTTTTCACAATTACCGTCAACTAACAAACATGCAGAAACAAGCTTTTAAAGTTTTATCGAATACAATATGCACTGAAATTAAAGTTCTACTAAGGAAAACAGAACTGAACCCTACCTTTCAGTACGTTGTTCATATAGACAGTGATGGAGTCATTTCTATCCGTTCTCTGTTGTTCATGGTACAGTCCAATGGCATGGCCCAATTCGTGCACAATTGTTCCCACGTACTCGCATCCCTTACCTAAGGACAAAGTTTGGTTTTTTCCTTGTTTACCAACGTAGGACCAACATCTGAAAAAAAACATTCGAAACTATCCACTTAGAATCATTCTAACATGATAATATTTTAGGCTCTATATCTGTCTTGTGGGCAGCGTTGGCCTAGTGGTAAGGTGCCGACCTCGGAGCCGGAGACTTCCAGGTTCGAAACTCGATTCCACTGCAGATTCTCGTGTATTGGCCATATGTACCGTAGCTGTCGCACGCTAGAGTACGTAGGGAGTCAAACGTCCTCCTGCTGGTGTGGTGCGGAAGTTAGGAGAAGGGGTGCCTGCTCAGGTGTCGTCCTCGTTATCTGACCAGTTCAAAATTATGAGGTCCTTCCGAAAATACCCCTCGTGTTTCTTCAAAACGGTACATTAATATAACTAAACTGAACTCTGTCTTAATTGCGTCAGCCGTTGCATTATGTGCGAAGGGAATTTTACATTACGCAATTTACAAAAAGAATGCCAGCCTAAATGCATCAAAACATCCAATAGTTAGAAGTATGTTAAAACATTAGTTAGAAATAAACTAAAAAATCTAATATTTAGTTTTGCTTAGTCGCACGATAGCTATTAAATAGTTTTGCGTTGGTTATTCACAACCTTGCTATTTAGTTGCAATCGGTTATATAAAGGAAAAGCATTGTTACAGAATTGAAATTAAAACTATCTTTGAAAAATTTATTTAACCTTTTAAAAAATTGCACGGAAATATAATTGGTATGGCTGAAAAGCACTTTTTTGGAATTTTAAAATGGTGTGAAAATGGTTTTTGTACGGTATCAGGCGCATAAACACCTGTTGAAATATTCACTCCGATTATTCACAATCTTGCTGTTTGAAAAGCATTGTTAGAACATTTTGTTAATTTTGTAGTTGTGAATTTTGAAAAATTTATTAAAATCAAGGAAGTAATTGCACAGAAATAAAAATGGTATGATTGAAAAGCTTTTTTTTTCGGGGGGGGGGATTTAAAAGTGGAATAAAAATTGTTTTTGAGCGATAATATGCTTCTAAGGCAAGGGTTCTCAAACTTTTTTCCCTCGCGAGGCCCTTGATTATTCTTTTTGTTTTCATTTACACCCTACTGTCATAACCAGAAACCCCCCTCAAACATCCGTCTATCCAAAGAGAATTAGAAAAATTAGTCTACCAGTGTCTTAATGGGTTTAGGTCTGGCATGGTTGAGAAATAGGAAACGGAGGAAGAAGGCTGTAGGTTCTCTTCTGTCTGTGATTTTATCCAGCGTCATTCAAAAACAGGTAGATAGAGGTGTTTCAAAATGAACTGCCTGCTGCAGTCGGGCTGGCTACTCACGATTTTCGTAGTTTTTCCTCCAAGAGAAACACAAATATGGGCGATTTTCCCTTGAAAATCTTCAAGGAATGCAACCTACCCACTATCCAGACATTGAAGCTAAGTCAGACTGCTACTTTAGGTACTAACAAAGTAGATTTCACCTAAACAAGCAGCAGCAACTGTCACCTTTTATCATGACCCCTTGCCTCATGGACTTGCTTAAATATTCGAATCCAAGCTAATATTACGTTGCTTCCAGTTTCGCTTTCCTGTTTCAATCTGGGCTATGCCAATCTTCTTTACCTCCCCTCTATTTCGGGATGTGTAGTTTTAGACATCCTGTATACTAATGTTTATATATGATCTTCTTCCCATTTATCACAGTTTTTCTAAATGGATTTTAAAGTGCATAGAAATGAAAGAGAAAAAAATGTTTTTATAAATCCCCCCGGAAGTTGTATTCTTTATTTCTCCCCAGCCGCACAGTTTTGTGAATTTTCTTTATTTTGGCTGGTTTCATATTGTAAATTGATATTTTGTAATAATGTAATTACTCAGGATATTCTGAGATGTATTTAAATCCCACCCTTGTTTTTGGGTTTGGTATGTGCAATAGTTTGGTGTATTGTTGTATAAGTTATTGTATAATACGGGCTTATATTTTTATGTTTCCTAATTCGATCCAGCTCTTCTTGTCCCTGGAGACTGGGGGACTGTTCCCTTTCGTGCTAACGACAGTCTCTCTCTCTCTCTCCTTTCTTTTCTCTCTGTTTAATTATTATTATTCCCCACCGTCCCACTAAGGGCTTTACACCCTTTCGGGTAGGCCGGGTCGGTGTGGGTGCCTTTCCTTTCCCATTTATCATGAGTTCTTACCTCATGGACTTGCATAAATATGTCAGACCAGGGGGAGCAGATCCACCACACTGTTTCTGGTTTTATGATGCTTCCGGTCATGCTTTCCGGTTTCTATCTGGCTTAAATCAATCTTTTTTACATACCCTCTAATTATGGACGTGTAGTTTTGAGACATGCTGTATACAAATATTTAGATAAGAAGCAATACTCACCCGTCCTCCTTTACTATCTTCACGTAGGCTTCTTGCTTCTTTCTTTCCACAAATTTAAGGCATGTGAGCTTATGGTATTGGTCCATGGCCCGTTTGATGAGAGACTTCAAGCTTGCTGAAAAGATATTCAAAATCTCTAACAATTCAAGAAAACATAGGAGAATATATTTTATGTATATTGATGTAGGCATTTTATTCGAGATACAGCAAAACCTCAGTCAACCGACTCGGGTTAACCGAATCCCGGGTTCTCCGAAATGCATCTGAAATCCCAAATCGAAAATACACGTACTGTACTGCACGGAAATAATCGCGAAGGCGAGACTTTCTTGCAACGATATCTCCACTTTTTTCTTCTAAGCCACCCAAGAAGTTCAGTGGTTAATTTTAGAATGCTAAAATTAAAATTAATGGTTCTTAACAACATTAATTACGATATTCTTTACTTA
>BGPR01025498.1:0-10536 GCA_013235015.1 Araneus ventricosus
AATATTTTTAATTAAGAATTACGATAGTCAATTATATTAAACATAGGGTTTTGAAATTATAAATGGTATTGCGCCCAGTGTTCTCGAATCTAATTTTCTCTTATCGGTCGATGTGAAAATTGGCCTTTTTCTCAAGGTAGATGCATCGGTTTGGTTCCGTCTTCGTGGTAAGAACATTATATTCCGTAAAATGGCTAACAAGTTCGTTTATTTTTCTGACGAGTCTTTGAAGCTTGATTGCGGAATGTAAAATTCGTGCACTTTCAAAGAATACTTATGCAGTGAACTTAGGGTATGATCATAACCGAGTACTGTCTTTGTATCCTTTTCTCGCCATTGCTATCGATTACTAGGGCTTATAGTACTGCCTCAACAGATGCTCTCTATTTCCCGAGTTGTTGTCACCTCTTGATCTAAACTGATGTTATGACAGCGAAATATATTCAACGTATTAAAAATTCTTGAAATTTGTGGCCTTCAGATTTTTTATTTTTAGATGGCCAGAAAGCGATATGAGGTGGTAAAAATTGGGTGGTCATTATTTGAGATCTAAACCTTTGGAAACGTTATATATACAGATGGCTCAAAAATCCAGAACAGAGTTGGATGTTCCTTCGTTCACTTCTAAGAAAATGATGAGATTTATTCGGAATTATTTCGACTGTCTGATGAGGAGACAGTATTTATGGCTGAGGTTGTCGCAATTCGGCAGGCTGTTAAACATATAATTGGGAGACAACTGAAGCAAGCAAAAATAGTTTCGAAGTCTCGATTCCGGTGTCATTTTAAAGATATTGAGGAGTATTACTTGGACCGAAAGCGAGATAAAATATTTATAAGAATATAAGTAAAAATCTGTGTTAAATTGAAAATTTCAAACTCCACGTGTTCTTTTATTATACAATGCAGAGTTTCCTTTGAAATTGTACGAAAATTACAGAATATTTAACAATACGTAAAAGAAACATTGTATTAAAATTTAAATTGAAAACTTTGAATATTACGGGAAATATGAGCATTTGTAGGCGCTTACCCGAACTGCGCCTTTATGTTTTTTTGAAAAACGTATCAAGTCTGCAGGGGAACATACGACGAGAGAATGTGTCACCAAACAGAAAATGGAAACCCCCATATACATCAACTTCAATCAGGAAGAATATTTAGCTGCATGGCGAGGTTGTCCAGCCTAGCCAAGAGTAGTTAAGACAAATCCATTTACTAGTAAGTGATGTGTCAGATTCGATCCTCCAACTTTAAAAAAAGAACCATTCAAGAGCCCCCCCCCCCCCCCCTCCCAAGTGAAGACGAAGGATCTAGCTTTCAGCACTGCACGCGGTCTCCGAGAAGTCATTGATGACCCGAGAGAAATAAAGCTGATGAAAGAATTCCCCACCATCCAGGAAGCAGCGAAAATATGCAAAACGAAGAATACAAGAGAAGGTCCTTATTGTGATGAACATCGTTCTGGGCGTTAATTAATTCTCTTGCTTCCAACTCAGGACGGTAGAGATAGAGGGCATCGCCAGTACCGTCAGCATGTTCTACCTTTCTGCTCTCTCCCTCCCTCCTCCACCTTCCTACTATCACCACACATGCAGCGCAATACACCAGCTATTCAACCTTGTCATCAGTGGCGGGCTGAGTCTGAAAATAGCGGTTGCCAGCAGTCAATGGGGGCCCACTCCATATCAAAAATGTTTTTTCTCTATATTATTTTTAAAATTTTATTTATTATAAATATAATCAATTAAAAACAATAAATGGACATGATATACTATATAACTTATTACATATTGTTATTATCTAAAAAACTGTTATATATACTAGTAGTTCTGTGAACAGTAGACCTCGCCCTTCCCCCCCAAAAAAAAATAAAATCTGCTCTTCATTTCAGTCTTTAAAAGTTTAGCCATTTATTTTCCAAATTCAAATTATTTGCGCAAGTCTGCTTTTATCATTATTAATTAAAGTACAATTAAATGTCTGCTTTTATCAATATTAACAAAATCGTAATTAAATGTAATTTGTTATTATTAGAGATATCTTTGGATGCATTATGAACGGAGTTCCGTTTGGCTACAATCGTTGGAAAAACACAACATTACATGAAACGCAACCATTTAAGCGTCCACCATCTTGAAACGGAATAAAAAAACACATACAGTCGTTTTCGCCGACATCAAAGAGCATTCATGTCAAATTCAAAGAAAATCGAACAACGCGTTTGATCGTGACAAAACAAATTACAGACAAACAGACTATATTAGACAAGTCAGTAAATTACTGACAAACAAACTGTTTTCGCTCGAACGGTCCAGTGAAAACAGGACCTCGCTTCGCTAGTCAAATTACTAATTAAAGTATGCATGTATTATTACATATTATTGAAAGTAAGAATTACCGAATACAAAAACAAATTTATGATTGAATTTTAAATAATTTTTGGTGGATGTAAAGCTTACTGTAATTTTGGAACTGTACTACTATTTTTAGAATTTTTAAACCAAACCGAAATTATAGAGCTAACCATGTACCAAGTTCAACAATTTTAAAGAATACTTCTTACTTTAAAAGATTAACAACTCAAAAGTACAGAACTCAGTAAGCGTTTGAGTTTACTAGATATCTAGTCAGCTGTTGAGTTTACTAGATGGTATTTCAATAATTACTTTTGCATCCAAATCATCTAACAATTCCTTTCCAATAGATAGCAATATACAGAGAATTCCAAGTTCTCTTCAGAAAATGAACTTCTAAATCTGTTCTTTATATTTAGCTTTGAAGAACCGAATTCACTAATATCATTAGATCATTTATTACGAATACTAATATTATTACAAATATGCTTTGATATCTCAAAAATGGATTTCAATCCTTACAGATAAAGTTCTTTTAATATATTTTCAATCGATGCAGGGCTATTAAGAACAGGAAGGGTAAAAACAAGCATAATGGTCGGCACAATATAGAAACCCAACTAAACCATAATCGGAACTCTCAATTGAACTAAATCTAAATAATGAAATTATTCCAACTAAATTCTAATGAAGAGAAAGACTCATGGATAATTAGTATTTATTAGTTATTAAGCGGTTATTCTTAGCATTGGGATTATAATCCCTCACACACGTTGTTTACAAATCCCTTTGATAAAAGAATAAGTGTATGGATTATATATGGATTATATTTAATCATATTCGGTGGCGATCTTAGCAAAACGGTTTGCAAGCTCCACAGAGAAGGGGCACTTTTTCTCTGCGACGAGATCATTGTCTGGTTTTCCAATATATTTTGACCCAGATGAGACCGACAAGACTTTGAATTCAGAAATTGAATTTTGGACATCCTACAAATTTGTATTTGATTTTAGTACCTTTTAATGTAGGGATGGAAGACAAACTCCCAGTGATGATTTTTATTTTGACTTTGTTCTTCAAGGTCCACCCTACCCTAAAATTAAATTCTAATAGTTCGCTCCACAAAGCTGGATTAAATGAGTTCAAACTAAAGCAAGGAATTGATAACAGCATAGCATATTATTTTTAGATACACACCAAGAATTCAAAGTTGCCACCAAGTCTAATACCAATAAACTTCTCACCTACAGGGTTAAAATCAATTTCCCGAGTGAAATAACGAAAATATTATGAAAAATATTTGATTTTAAATTCTTTAGGTTAAATTTTTCTTATACGGTTTTAGCGACAAAGCGTGAAGGAGAAATGTTGTCCATTAGCAGAGTATTTTTTTGTAAGAGTGAGGGAAGGAAATTCTTTTAATGATTATTAGTTTAGTGATTTGTAGTAATAATACTTTCGTAATTTGTCATTAAATTTATATCATTACAAAAATAATGTTTTGAATTTCTAAAGTAATCAAAAAACCATTCTTCTGAAATGAGTTTTAAAAGATTTCACGGGGAAAACAACAAAATCTTGTTCAATTTTTAATAACTGAAATTTTAATTAACTACAGGACTTTGAAAAGTTGACAGTGATTCTCATTTTGTTTTAAAGAGCACATGCGAAAAATTTCATCAAGTTTGGACAAAAACTGCAGATTTTTATAAAAGACGAACAATTCCTCTTTACATGTAAAGAAATGAACTTTTGTACTAAATCGATTTCAAACAAGACAGTTGAAAACAAGAAAATTATAAGTTATAGATGCACTTTATTTTTTAAGGAATAAAATCTAACACGGAGTACCATAGTCTTATTTCTATGTTTTGCTTCTGATCATGCTTTTGTATGCAAATTGTCAATAAATAATAAAAGAGAATGTATGTGTAGGTTGTTGTCTGTCTGTTGATGTTCTACAGTTCGTTGAATCTAAAGCCACCAAATTTTGTACAAACATACTATAAGAGCGTAGGAATATGCATCTCAGAAAGTTTTTAAATTTTAATTAATTAAAAATTAAGCAAAAATTGGTAATTTTTTCAACTATAACTCAAAAAATATTATCACAAACATAATTTTTACACATTAAATTTCAAAATTTTTATCTTTCAATATGATGCCAGTTTAGTTGCTGTGAGATTTTCTCCTTAATTTTGCAATTTTTTAAAAATATTTTTAAGCATAATTATTTAACAATACTTTGGAATGTTGTAATGAAAGTCGATCAACTTTCATTGCTTCAAATCAATAAATCTTATATTTTTCTCCTGATAAAGAAGGAAGCATGATATATAATTATATTTTCATCTTACGATATAAAAACTTTTTTAAAGCAAAAATTGCATTCCAATTCATCTGTTTTTTAGTCCAATTTTTTCTTTCCTCATTACTTCAAATAAATTTACTTTTTAGACATATTTACAATATTATTATGATAGATTTAATTTCTAGCAATAATCTTAAAACTCATCTCCTGTTACATAAAGAAAGTTTTTCCTGGAGATTGTGTTTAATTAGGTTAAATATTCACTCTATAATTAGCTTAATAAAGTGTAATAATTGTAATTTAAATTAGAATTATGCTTGACCAATAAAAAAAACTTCATTGACTCAAGATTTTTAGCCTTTTTTATTTGCTAAATGTAAAAACCTAAGTCATTAATTTCATCAGATGCGAAACATACTACATCAAAATTTAGTTGAAATATTAATACATTTCCTGTCCACTGTTTTTCAATTTTTTAACTAATTTATTTCTTGGTTTTTTTGTAACAATTAATGGTTTCAGCTTACCAAAAATTAAATAAGTTGGTGAATTTAAAGTTGACTGGCATAATTTAATCCATATAGTTAATAAGATGAATTATTCAGCTGTTCGCCGCTGTCAGTATTTAATACTAGAAAAGCAATGTAAAGAGAGGGAAAATCTGAGTCTCCCTCTGCATTTTCTACTCTTTCTTTGCTGACTGAAAACAGGAATACCACTCCTCACACCCACGAAAGAAAGAGCCTCTTACTGCTTTTACAACCTTGTTAACATACCCAAAGAAGCACTCCCATAGCCTCACACCTCCAAGGAAAAGACGAGTGTCCCCGAGGGTGCTGGAGTCACCGTGCCAAACGAGCCTGATGGGAACAGCGACCTTGATGAGCAGATGGAAATGTCTCCATCACTGGCTGCCAATCCGACACCGATCCAAGTGAGCAAGGAAATACCGGACTTGACACCGTTCCTCCGACGTGCAGTTGCCACTTAATACATCTATACCCTGGTCCTGCGAGTGTCCCACGGATACCATTTTGTCAAATTACATGATTTCCCCTCCCCTTGTAAGTTTCAGAGGGTCCGAAGTAGACTATTTTCTTTGTTCGCTTCTCCGTCAGTTTTACTACTGTAAAAAGCACTAACAACAAAAAAGAATGTTATTTAGACATTTCCAAGGACCGCAGCTTCCTGCTCAGAGGGGTCACTCTTCCGTCTTGCCGGGGGTGATATGAGTGGTCTTTGCGTCTGGACGTTGCACAGAAAGAAAAGGTTGTGTGAAGGACATAAAACTACTTGCTATTTTGTTTGCTTTAGAAAAGACGCGGGAATTTCTCTAGAAAAAAAATCTTACCTTTCCCTCTCTTTCACATACACAGATCCTGGGGGCCCATATCAGCTTATGTTTAAGGAGCCCACTTGCCATCGGGCAAGCTGGCAACCTGTCCAGTCAGCCTCTGCTTGTCATGTCGAGGATTTACAACCAGGTACGGAACCCAGGATCTGGAATTCAAGTTTCGGAGTTGAAGGTCCACTGAGACCGGTGCGCTCCGTAAACCTACCATCGCTGCGTGTGTGATTCTGAAATGCGCTCGCAGACGCTCGTTGCACTGAGGTCAAGAACCTTTAGAGTTTGCTAAACGATTAAAGAGAAATAATTGCTATTCTAATCTGCCATTACACAATCGATCCTTCGAAGAAAATTTGATAATATTGAAGCCAAGTGTAAATAATTGGAATATCTAAATTTCATTTTGCTTTGCTCAACTAAGCAGCATAAATGTTAATGCTGGAAATTGGTGAGCAAATACGGTGAGCGTTAAGGTATGTGACTACCCCAAAATCCTCGTT
The DNA here is from genome assembly GCA_013235015.1 of Araneus ventricosus. Classification (NCBI taxonomy): domain Eukaryota; kingdom Metazoa; phylum Arthropoda; class Arachnida; order Araneae; family Araneidae; genus Araneus; species Araneus ventricosus. Next base: position 6,517 of record BGPR01025498.1, read on the forward strand.
TTGGTGAAAATTTTCGAATTTTTTTTATGTGTTCATTTTATAGCCCATACATTTAGGATTCCAAAACTGCTTCAGTTTTGTTTTTACGATAATTAGAAGCGAAGTTATAGTATAATTAATAAACCGGAAATGGGTTTCTTGATACCGGAAGTGGTCGTTTAAAGAGACGTGAAAATGTAAACAATTAGTTTGAACGACTATTTTGTGACTTTTAAGCAATATAAATGCCCAAATCTTTTTTAAAATATAGATCTACGTTTCCTTTATTTATTTTTCATTAATTTTATTTGCATCTGGCAGCTGTTTTTGTATTCAAGTTTGTGTTACTGAACGGCAATACTATTATCGTTTGCAGTTTGTTTACACTGTTATTGTAAAAGCGTTATTCTTGTTTACTGGCTATTTCTCGATATCTTTAGTGTCAACTCTTTTATTTATCTTATTTTAAGTTTAATTTATTTATTAATCACTTCAAAATGCCAAAAGCTAGGTCTAAGAAGTTTAAAAAGCGTAGCTTTCATGGAAACAGGCACAGAAATTCTGTCCCCAAGAATAATGTGTCTACTGCAAGTGCAACAAAATTGAACACTTTGGAAAGTTCTGATGGGCTAGAATATGACTTTCAGGAGTTAAAAGGAAACAGAATAATTGATATCCAAACTTTACTTGGAGTATTTTCGATTCTTTCTTGTCCAAAATGTTTTGCAACTGGATTGAAACTGACTGAAGATTCTAAAGAAGGACTTTGCTATAGTTTGCAAATGTGGATTTATGGCTGGATTTACATCAACTCCCAAAGAGAATAAAAAGTGTTCCTTAAATACTTTGTTGGTATTTGGATTGAGATTAATGGGCAGAGGATTTTCTGTTGGGATGAAATTGTTATGCACTTTAAATTTGCCATATGTTTGCAAGAAAACATTCAGAATTCATGAACTCAAACTGTTGGAAGCAGTGAAGTATAGTTGTGAAAAAAATATGAAAGCTGCATCAAAAGAAGTGCAAAATTTAAAAAAAACCACAACTTGTGGTGTTTCTGTTGATGGCAAGTGGCAACGGAGAGGCCATATGTCACTAAATGGCTGCGTCTCAGTTATTTCCATCGACACTGGGAAAATATTGGATTTGGAAGTTATGACGCAATATTGTAAAATGTGTGAAATGAACATCAAATGCGACCATGAATGTTCCAACTACAAAGGTTCATCTGGAAATATGGAATCTGTTGGAGCTTTCAGAATTTTTGAAAGATCCGTAATGAAACGAGAATTACAATACACTGAATACTACGGAGATGGCGATTCCAAGGCCTTTTTGAAAGTGAAGGATATCTATGGGGAGGACACAGTTACAAAGCTCGAATGTATAGGACATGTACAAAAAAGAGTAGGCTCACGGCTTAGGAAATTTAAAAAAAAACCAAAGGACTCGGTGGAAAAGGTAAATTAACCGATAAATTTATCGACAAACTTCAAAATTATTACGGCATTGCTATCCGCAGCAATGCTGGAAGTATCGAAAAGATGCAGTCTGCAGTAATAGCTGCTTTCTTTCACTGCTGTTCTAGCAATCGAAACCTCATGCATGGGCAGTGTCCAGATGGGAAAGACAGTTGGTGTCGATATAAGCGAGCTTTATCCGACAAAAGACAATATTTGGAAAAATCACCAGGTCTCCCTAATTCTGTCATGAAAGTGATAAAAGCAACTTATCTAGAACTGTGTGACAAAAACTTGCTAAAAAAATGCCTGCATGGTATGACACAGAACAATAATGAAAGTTTCAACAACGTCTTGTGGACTATTTTACCGAAAGAAACATTTGTTCAGCAGAAAACTTTGTTTTTATGTTCATATATCGCAGTTTTATTGTTTAATTCAGGATATTTAGGACTGTTACCTATTTTCAATTACTTAAAAATACCAGTTGTTCCACTGACACTAAAAAAATATATGGGAATCGACAAAGAGAGAGTTATGAAATCGAAACGTCAATCGTTACCTTCCACAAAACTCTCCAGAAAAAAGCAAAAAGCTAAAAAAAATCAAAATTAGTTAAAAATGAAGTTAAAGAGGGTTTGACATATAAATATGGTGAATTTTAAGAATGCAAAGAGGGTAGAAAATGTTTTGTGCTGTATTAAAATCTTTAAATGTGTTTTCTGAGAAACTGTGTTTTTCAGTATTTGACTTTACGCTAAACATCACAACAAAAATTCTTTTTAAGATATTGAATTGAAATTGAGAAAATGTTTTAATCAGTTCTATCTGTGTTATGAACTAGAATCTAACCCCTATCTACATATTTATTTATTTTATTGCCTTTTTTGTAAAACGAAACGTTAGTTTTTTTGTTTTTTTTAATGAGTTTTGGCACAAAATTTGGAATATATCAAAAACTTTTAGAAATTTTGCAAATCTTTTAGTTCATAACACAGATAAAGATATTAATGTACTGTATAAATATTATTGAAATATATTTATAGGAATTTTTAGTAGAAGGTTTGCCGTAACTGTAATTTTTTACTAAAATTTTACTAAAAATTGTCAATATTTCCAAAGTCAAAAATAATTTCATAGAAATTACATTTAAATTCATAGTTTTATGTTCCATTTTAATTAAAAACATATTTCTTTAATTGAAAATTCAAATATTTAAAAAAAAGTACTCCGAAGGTAGTCACATACCTTAAGTCAGTAGAAGAAAACTTCCAGCTCAATATTTCGTTAATCATGCCAACTAGCAAATATAACTATGACACAAAGAGGCGAGCAGGAAAATTCAGAAATTTTACAGTCTTTCAAATCGAGTATATTATACTGATGATAATTTTGTTAATTTCAGCAAATTAATATCACAGAGCAATACGCAAGTTTTTAAAACGAAGATTGTGTTAGTTACATAAGCAATCTCGCAATTGTTCGAATATACGAGTTGTGTATACGAAAGGTTTTTTTTAACATTCTTCCGTATTCTCAACGCTTCTTTAGCAATTAATGATTCGAATTATTATGCCAAATGCGTTCACATTAAACTTCGCGCATTTCTCACTCGGTTGCAAATGTCGGTGAATTTTCATTACAGGCTTTCCAATAAAGGCGCTTCAATCTTCTCGATATATCGTCGCTTAAAAAATATTCAATCTTGTAAGTGTCTAAATAATATGTCAAAAATTATTCTTATTCATTTACCAAAAATACTCATGTGTTAAGTTTTTTATCACTGGGAATTGATTTGGCAATTCAAAATGAAATTTAAAAAGAGAAAAATAAAATTCTATTTACTTTTAGGAAAATATTTAAGCTAATACTCAAGTTTTTACTCGCATAATGATTCTGCTAAGCTCAAAATAAAAGAAGGTTTTTTTGTTTTCTACAGCAACGTTTTCAGAGTTGGGCCCATTATGATGTACTTATAAATAACTTATAAAAAAAACCGAAGACTGCCCAGTTTAAAGCAATGAATTTAGATCCATAGTAATCACAAAAAGAAATAAAGTTTTAATGGAAGGAAATTTACACTGTCAGAAATCCGAATTCTTATCCTTTGGATTAAATGATCAAAGGATTAATTTAGTCAAGCTAATTACTTTCGCCTTTTAGTGTGCTTCCTTCTATAGTTAAATCAATGGTCGAGTCGCACTCTTTCGAGTTCCATGTAGAAGAATGACAAACTTGGAAAAAAATGCATCTCTCTTGAAAATCAAGAGAAACTTTTTGGGATTTTGAATAGATCAAGAATCCGTTATTGCCAATCATGATTCATTTGTCCTTTGACTATCCACAATGGAAAAAAGCTATAGGAAATTTTATAATTTTCAGATAGATTAGTCACGTCTCTGTCGAAGACGAAATATTCCCAAAGAATAAAAAAATTTAGTTCATATTCCTCTAGAATATATATAATTGAAATTTTTACAAACATTCCTTCCTTTTGTGAGAAAAGCTTCCTTTTTATTGTTGTTGAATTTATTTATAGCCTCAGAAGGAATTATTGAAAATTAGAATTTAAATTGGAAAC
>BGPR01025498.1:10546-22293 GCA_013235015.1 Araneus ventricosus
TTTGAAATGGATGATAATATAGGCTTTAAAATTAAGATAAACAGATATCAGATTATCAAAAATATGTAGAAGAAACTTTATAGAACGCTAGATCGCAAAAAATGCTTTTTAGGACAATCTTATAATAAATTGTGAATATATAAACGACTTTTTTAGAGAAGCATCGTGCTAAACTTGTACTGCCATTCACCATGACAAAATTAAAAATATGAGCAACTCTGGAGAGCAAATCCAGAAACTGACAGAAAGCAGACGTTGCCTTAGGCGAATGATTTGAAAATCCGACCCAAAGATTTTCAGTCGCATACGGAACAAATTTAGCTATCTACACCACGGAATCATAACCATTTTTGCCTGTTTACATCCATATTTATATCCTCATCTGGATGAACTATATCAAAATGAAAACCAGAGAAAATGAATCTGCGCTTTCAGAATTACAACACAGCAGAAAAATATTAACCTCTGAAAGAAAAGAGAATGAGCAAAATTTCTGTTGGGTTTTTCTTTATAAATATCAAAATACATCCATTTGGAATAAAATTAAAGAAAGTTTTTTTTATTTTTTGTCTTTACGACACAGAAGGCATTTTCACCATGCTCCAAAAAAAACTGCATTCGAGAGAACCTCTACTAACATACAATCTGCTTTTCCAAGTAAAATAACTGTTTATTCATCAAACATTATTCCAAGTTATTACAATTACTTCAAAGTCAAAGTAACTAGACGATTTCCTGATCAGAACAACCATTGGAAATTCCAGGTGGCACCAAATCGGATTTTAGATCTTCTCGAGATAAATCTCGTGACTCGTCTGTCTTTTGTTTTTCCTTAGGCAAAGAACACAAGAGGATTGGAAAATTAAGCTTAGAATTGTCAGAAGAAGCTCATCAAATCTTGCATTTTCCCGGACAAAGCGATTTGGTTTGGTGTGGGTTAACTGACGCGAGAGCCAACAATCTGGCCCGGACAAAGCGACAGTATGGCGCTGAAATTACTTTAGTGATCGAACATATAACATCGGCATAGGGTTGTTCGGTTGTGTTTCCTGGCGCAAGAGTTATACTCATAGGCATAGGGAAAACTCGCAATGCCGAACACAAACTTGGCAAGAACTCACAATCTATAATTTAGAATATCGACACAAAGTCAACCAGAGCGAGTCAAAAGATGAAAAGATATCGCACCTCTCAAAAAGGCTCCATTAATAATAAAAAAGATTCCAAATCCACTAGTCGTTGGATTTCTTGAACGAGAAGTGTAGAAGAACTAACTATTCAATCGGATCTTCCGAGTTGTTATCATGCGCATTAATGACCGATCGTTTAAATGAACGAAACGTTTTACTTCTGAAAGGCATTCTTACGGAGGAAAGAAATTTTCCTCGTAAAATTCGGTTCAAAATTTGCGTTCAATAACAGTAACAACTCGACGCAAAAATCACATGATAATATCCAAGTCTACTACCAAATAAAATGCACTAATTATATTTTCATGCTTAGAAATACAAATTTCGTATATGATTATGTTTTGATATAAAATATGTAAATGAAACTTACAAATGAAAAACGGAACGAAAAATTGACCGTTCCACTTCAAAACTTTCATCTGTGGTATGGGAGAAAGCTTTCTAATCAGACACCGTATTATTTGGTCCTCCTCCTTATTTATCCAACTCTATAACACCCAGGGATTCCCGAACCTGTTTAATGATGCAGTGTCTCAGCTTCTTCGAACCCAAGGTAGAACTTAAATAGGAGTAGCCGAGAGAGTAAACTTGGGTTAAGCGTCTTTTGAACAATGTTACTACGTTTGTGTTCCGTTTCTTTCAATTAGCGCAGACATTCTATTGGTTTATGATGCATGGCTCTAGTACCAGCTTCGAATGCCAAAGCAGAAACAAAAAAGTATCCTCTCATAATCATTGTTAGTTAGCAAGCTCCATATATACCGAACTCTCTTAAAGTTCAATGACGTGCAAGAGATATGCAACTATATCAAGATTGGACGCATTGCCGAGGAAGGAAATCCTTATGCAGTCCTCCCCTCCACTTTCATGAAATATATACAGATACATCATTCATCTTATGGGAGAGCGACCGTTTGCTAGTCACCTACCCATCAGCCTATTTCCAATACAATAGTCGTTACATTTCTTTAATGCGAAAACGACAGTTTTTCTAGTCTTTCAACCCTCTCTTTATTCCCAAAACAGTAAAGGAGCTATTTACCAGTAGCTTGGTCTTAATTTCCTCCTCTACTAAGATACCGTCAGTCGTATGGATAGAATTCGCTAATCCGCCCTTCTGTGACTATGATATCTCTTACGGGGAAAAGAAAAGCTTCGCATATAAATCCTATAATACCCAGGCAGCCACAAATCTCTTTTCTTCTGCAAATGTCTTATCTTTTTCAAACTGAAGGTAGAACCCGTATGGCAGAATCTCAAAGTGCAAACTATGTCTAGGCTATTACAGAAATAACATCTATCGATGAGCAACCATTTTTTTTTTTTACGAGATTTTAATCAAAACTTTAATATCTGATAAACACATTTTGAAACCCCATTTCTTCTGGGAAGGCCTTCCAACGTGTTTGCAAAAGTCTGCTTTATTAAGAATCAGATTTATATAGAAATATTCACCTAGCAGACCGTGCATATCTGCTGGCTTCTTTTAAAACATGAAATAGAGAAGGGGAAATAAAATGAATGGTAAGTTGTTTGAAGAATATTCATTGTTAACACACGAGCTTCAGGCTTTATACAAAGAAACTCGAGCCCTGAAATAGAAAAATTTCCTTTCTGCGGTAATATGAGTTAGTATGTAATTTATTTTTGTTGTAGTTAATGTCTATGAAAAATACGACCACAGACGGAATTTTATGTAACTTATTTCTACGCTGGTGATAAACATTTGGGCAGTTCGATTAATCCCTTTCAAGACAAATATATTTGAACTTCTTGCAACTGCTAGTAGTTTTCAAATATAGTAAGTAGCTTTTTTTTAAATTTTATACACTTTGTGCCAGCGCTTTAAGCAACAAAACAGTAAAAAGACTAACGCCCTTTTAACATGTTTCTTACCATTCTCTCGAAATCGCCGTTTTAGACATTTTTTAAATTTGAAAACTCCTTTATAAAAATTATTAAACAGTCACGAAACAGATCAGACTCCATACGCACGGACCACTGGAGCAGTCAAATTTTCGTCCGTTCCGAAATCGAAAGCTAGTTGCTATGGACAACATCTTGCAATCTCCGAAAAAGTCAAAATATTTCAGACCGCGCAAGAAGACAAAGTTTCAGAAGTTGCAAAATAAAAATATATATACATATATTAAACTAAAACTTTGTCGTCGGATTCCTGGTGGAGTTTTTAGGAAATTTGGTGAACCAGCCGGAGTAGTTTGTAAATGTATACTGAACAGAGCAAATTATTTGTAGTTTGAAGTCAAATGGAAAAATGAAGATGTAAAGACACCTTCCTTCTTTATTAATCTTCTGACTGGAATACAAGTTATTTTCTATAAAATAAAGGAAATCCTTACTGATAATCATTTCATAAATGTATGCATATGACCATGCATGAAAGGTAACCAACTAGGAATGCAATTGCAAATAAGCTGCTATCAAAGACTTTTTTTGCAGCAAGAAGTATTTTTTTTTATCCGTCTCATGAGGTCAATATATTGAGCTGAGTAAAACTTGGAATATTCATCCTAGGCCAGCTTTTTCTTTCAAGAGTAAAGTGTGAAAAAAGAAAGAAAATCTCAAAGCAATTCCAGTAATATAAAATGCGTTGGATTTCTTTGAATATTTGTTTTCTTGCAAGTTTATTTCTAACGTATTTGACTGCAACTTGTTTCCCAACACTACAGCATTTACAATTGCTGTAGTAGTCATAAAATGCTTTCTAAATCATCTTGAAATTGTTTTCGAGTTCCCCCTACGAACCCCTTTTTCATTTTAGACAGCAACGGAAGCTAGTGAATCATTTTTATATATTTTTATCGATTGACGATTTCAATGCATGAAGCAATTATTGATACTTCGTTCAGTTACGTATTGCTATCTTTGATATATTTTGCTGCTCAAGTCAATTTATTATTAACTAAACTTAATGATTAGCGATTCCAGCTACGACTTTTCAAGGTACAGAAAACTGAAAAAAACAAAAAAACAATCACTACGATTATTTTTTATCGAGATTTTCTTTGAAAAAGACGTTTATTGAATATCAATTGGACATTATTATTAAAGAACTATTCACAAACAGCACAAGGGAAGATATTTAGAATCTTAATCTTTTCCGCTGTTTCGAATATATCCCAAATATTTTTACCATGTCGGACCACTCGCGCCTGGTATTTTAGAGAATTATCTAGGTCAGCAGGAAAAAATTCGAAAAAATTTATGTACTTGCTTTGTTATTGTTTGCAGTGTTTTGTAATCTATTTTAGTAGCTGTACATATTGGTTCACTATTGGTATGAATGTTTTCCAAAATAGTTGTTTTTTTGTGTGTTTCAATCTAACCACTTTTACTAATTCAGTAAATGATTTGCCTCTTTTTTGGAACGTAAGAGAATCAAACATTATTTTCGAAGACATAAGGTGGATTTACTTTGCCAGCAGTGCGTCGAATTGACAATTTCCTTGAAATTAATACTGTTGTAATAAAACACCATGTATAAGATATACCGTGCATCCTTAATTTCTTGAGATGAATGAAAAGCTGTACTAAATTTAAAAAGTCTGTCAACGACTAATATTCGTCTTAAACATCTTTAATCAGCAGAAATAGTCCGATTTTGTTCTTTATTACTGAGGACTTCTCCAAATGCTATGTTTTATGCCAACTGTGTAAAACTCCAGGATTTCACTTTCTTCCAAAAATCTAAAAATTAATGTTTAAAAATAAGTTTTATGCTTCATAACACTTTTCAACGATAAGATTACCAGAGCAAGTAAGCTCAAAATATCGCTATTATTTGATGTATTTAGATAATTTATAAATGTCTCTTCTTATTGAATCATTGCAACATTTAAGAGATTTGTTTGGTCTTCTTGAAAAAAGAGGAAGAGAATCTGTTTGCTTGAAACTCAGAAATAACTGTTTGGCTGTGAATATTGAAATACAGGTAGTTTGCGGTCAGTTGAGTGTTCATTGCGATGTTGCGTGATAGGCTCCAATGCTTAATTTTACATCCATTCGCCTGGTTACCGAAGGGAAAAGCGCAATGATGTACACGAACATTTCTAATCTCTGCTTGAATAAACGCAATCTCTTGAATCGACATAATGTACCAATTTTTAAACATAGTTAAATCTTCTCTGGCTTTGATGCGCTATTGTTGTTTCCGAGTTGAAAAAACTAACAATTTTTTCAAAAGCAGTTTGTATGTATTTGAAAAAGTCATCATCAGTTCAACTGAAAGTTTCGGATAATGGATCTTAATCTCGCACTAATTCTGAAAATTATTCTACATGTATATCAAAAGCAAAAAAAAATATATACTTCATTATGAATTCATTCTTTTCCGAAAAAACGACGAGTATAAAATTTTATTTCGTTACCTTTCATAATTGGTAAGATATATTATATTTTTCTGTATATTTTCCTAATGCACGGAGGATATGAAGCCGGATAATTTGTGATCCATGGTTGACTTTGTAGTTGTGAAAATAAGAGCATGCATACAGCTAATAAATAAGAAAAAGCTCGATTTCTCCAACTTTAATCATTTTTTAAATGCTCTTTGTTGAAAAGGCAATTATTTTTATTACATTCATTTAAAATTTTTAACACTTCTGAAGTTGATTTTATTCCAATCCATTTCCATTTGCTTTGTTACATATACTACTTTCCTACTATCTATAAAAGACATATTCATACATCATTTGAGGATCAAATATCAAACAGTGAAGCGCCTACAATAATGTCTGGTATAGACGGAAGAAAAATTCAAAACAGACGTTTCTTGTTGTCATTTAATCATACGCAATTCTGTCGACCTTTCCCTTCTTTAGTATTAAATTAATAATTACAATGCTGTTGACCTTGAAGCTTTTCCATCTTTGGACAATTTCTCACTCGGTCTTTTGTAGTTGATGCAATAGACAGAACTTCATAACCACCTGTCTAACCAATTTCATGTTGATATAAAAAAAAAGCTGTCGGTCAACTGTCATATTTACCTCCTTAAAATATCTTTTAACCGAGCAAAATGCTTATGATTATTTTTCTTCTACGAGTTTCTTCAATTGCTGTTATCTATGTATTTGCCGCGATCATACATTCACTTAACTGATTCAATGTAAGATTTGCCCATTTTGGAACTTTACGGCAAAAACTCCTTTTCAAAACATAAAATTGAATATGCCTTTATGAACTCGCAATGCAGTGCATTGATCACTATACCGCATTAAGAATTACCTCATTCACTCATGACTTCTTGGATAGATGAATAACACCTGCTTAGATGTATCTGAAAAAATACAAAAAAATTACGTGATTTTGTGATTCTTTTACGGACCTATCAATGCCGAGTATTATTGATCTGTGCTTTTAGAAAATATTTCTGCTGCTTTTTACTTTCGTTCCAAAATCTGAATTGTATAAAACAGGTTACTACAGACTCAACTACCTTCATTGATTAGGTACCGTCTATAATAACTCACAATATATCCGCAGGATTAAGGAAGCTTTGCTTGGATATTTCTTCAATAAAAGAGAGGGGCTGGTGTGCTTAACGTCGAAAATAACTTTTGGCAGTAAATTTTAAATGCATGTGTTTGAGGTCCATTTTATTTCGTTTCGGGATGGATTCAGTCACATCGGCTCAATGCTGCTTTACGTCATATATGACGCACTGTCGCCGAACGATAACGCGCCGATAATTACACAGAAGCGTTTGCTTTTGCTAAATAAACTTCTTTCCAAATTTGGAAACTACAAATTCGCTTTTCATTATTGTTAGTCTTCTTTACTTTGATGTAGGTAATATGGTCTTATTTTTTAAAATAAACCTGTTATTTTAGATTTTCAACATCAATTGTTCTGGAAAACATCAGATTTTCAAAATGCAAGCTTGGATGGAATCGAAAACTGCTTCCCGATTTCAAGTTAGTTTTTGAGATAATGCGTCTTAATCTCTGCCATAATGAAATTATTCGACATGTATTGCAGAAAAGAAAGTGCTTCAGATTGTTAGTATTCATATTTCTTACTGAAACGCGAGATGATAAAAAAAAATTACTTTCTTTATTGCGTATTGTAAGTTTTCTGCACTTTTTCCTATATGCGGGGATATACGAGGAAATGATTGTATTAAATGATTAATTTCGTGGTACAAAATACAGAATGCAAATGAGTTTAATTCATAAAATCTTGAATTTACTAAACTTTTTTCAGATTTTTACATTTATGTTCTTCATTCATGAAAAATTGCTTCCTTACATTGGTTACGATTTTTTTTTAGACGCTTACTGATTGATATTAACAATTCAGATCGATTTCCACTTTTGCTTTGCTACATTGAAGCAACTTGCAAACCTATAAAGACGCATATAAATTACTCAAACGAGGATCAATATTAACAGAATAGAAAAGCGACATGGTGTCGTAATAAGGGCAGAGGGAACAATTTCAAAGTGAATAGATCTTTATTTTTGGTATTTCATCTGCAAATGGGTTTGTTTCGTTTCTCTTTGTAAATTTATCGATCATAGCTGTGACCTGGGTTTCCCAACTTGCGGATAATTTCTTCGGTTTTTGCATGGTTCATGCAATGGACGAAAAGTACACTTCCATGACAATGCGCAGTGAAGTGACTTAATAAAATAACCTGGTAGCCTACCAGATTTCATGTATGAGTGAAATTACAAAGCTGTTGTGCCATTGCTTACTTCCTAACTTTAAACATCTCAATCGACAACGAGTATAATTTTGCTCTTGCACAAGACTTCATTGCTATATTTTTACAATCTGTGCTTTAAAAAACTCTCTTCAGTTTAAACTTTCGTTCCAAAAAATCTGAATTTAATATATAAAAAAAAAATGGAGTTTTGGAAATAATCCTGACACTTTTCAACTGATTTTGTAGTGTACTCAATAGTAAGTCGGTCTAAATTGTGATTAGCGATACTCCTCTAAATTTTATCGAGTACTGCCTGAAACAACAAAAAATGCGATACCTTGCTTCAGAAGTAGTGGAGTATCGTGACTTAATTGAATACAGCTGTTTCCTTCATGCTTGTGGAATACATAGTTCTAATATTTCCATGTTTTAACTTCCTTTCTCGGTGAATTAAAACGATTTAGAATTGGCTTTCTAGAGCCTTTTGGACGATTGGCGTCAAACGTTGCTTTTAAATCATAAAATTGCCAAGCTCTCTTTTGCAGGGTACGCTAATTTAACATAGCATTGATACCGTTTTAATAAAACACCATACTACAGACGAATCATACTGTCTATCGGAACTTTTTTAGGATATATGAATGCGTAACAACAAGATAAAAAAAAACAATATCATCAGCTGTTATTCCCTCCTTAAATATCTTTAATCCACAAAAAATCATTTGTTTTTTGCTCTTGAACGGGATACATCTCTACCCATCAGAGCGACTGAACAAGCACTTGGTACGGCAGTCTCGCCCCTCGAACTCAGGAATTATAAGAAAAACTTGAACTTTTGAAACTTCTCGTTATTTCTTGCTATTCACTTGGAAAAGTCAGATTGGTTTCTACTGGTTGACAATCATTTTAACGCTTCTGGTGTTTTATATTCAATCTATTTTCATTTTGCTTTAGCTAACATTTGAGTTGCGAATAAGGCAAATTCAAACGTCATTTGATGAGGATCAATATTCAACAGGTAGAAGCTACTATGTTTGTCGTAATTGATGACAGAAAGAAGGAACAATTTGAATGTTTTTTTTTTATCAATATCTGCAAATCTGCCTGTTCGTTTCTTTGTATGCTAAATTTAATTCGCAGCTTCCCCTATAGACCTTTTTGCACGGTTTTTTCTAAGGTGGAACTTTTCATGACGTGCAAGTGATGAGCTTTGTCTACCACCATGCAGTTCACATTTTCATGTTACTAATAAAAAAAAAAAAATCTCGAACTTTTCGGCTGTGTCCCGTTCCTTAGCTTCTGGGATGTGTATTCCAAATATTCTGTGTTTATCTTGGATATCTCTTGGGTATTTATGAAATACGTTGTATGTGGCTCTCCAGAAACCTTGTTTGGAACTTCTGTCAAGCAAAGCGTTGTGTAGAATGTTTAGAATGAATTGTTTTCTGCATCATATTCATCTCGTACTTGCGGATCAATATTTGATATATTTTTACAGTTGAAGATCTATTTATTCTTGAATATATATCCAGGACATAAAAATATATGCACTCGTGTTGATATAATTTATGAAAACCTTCATTCGACTGTTGTCTATAAAAAATTTCATTATTTGAATGAATGCAATATCTGGAATCAATACAGCTTCTTGAAAGATTTGATTGAAAGACCTCGCATAAAAAAACCAGTTATTGCTAACCTGTTTGCTTTTCTTAAATACACAAAATACTGGGACTCTGTATTTACACGAAAGGATTTCGTTGAAAGAAAAAAGAACCAGAAGATGGTAGTCTGACGGTTCCTTCTAATATCCATACAATTAACTTTGAGTCCTAGATCGTTTTTTGTTTTAAAAAAATCAGTAATATTTTGGAAAGAGGTTGGAAGATTTACGGTTGATGAAGAAAATTCGCAATTCTCTGCTTACCCTATCTGTACCGTAGTGAATATAATAGTGGGTGGCATTCTTGTTGAGAGTTTGAAAGGTTCTTGGTCATATTTCAGTTCTTTCATTTGACGCTTTCATTGAACAAGGAGAAAAAAAAAACTTGTAAACTTTAATTTCCATAAGATAAATTCTCTGAAATTATTTATTACTAAAATTTATTTTCAATATACGCACTCTTCTATCTAGGTGCAGTTAACATGCTTTTACTTAAGCGAATTTGCTCCTTTATTACTATTTATGTTCTTGTGCAATGTTTCTAATGCATTTGAAGTTTTAAAAAAGCAGTTTTTTAATAATTTCAATATTGATATATTCTCAAACGTAGTCGACAATTAAGTTTAGAAGAATATATCATCTCCCAGCTCCGTGTTGAAATACTATTCTCGACCTTTCACCTATACTCGACTTGAATATTCAAGTCGTTTTATATAAATAAATGGCCTGTCTTTAGGGCTGAAGAATGACACAATCTCTCATTTTTGCTATGAATTTTTTCAAATTTGTGGAGGAAAAGTTACAAAAAAATGGATTGGAACATTAATTCTAATATAATTTCTCATTTTAAGATTGATGTATAATTGTAAGCGCATCTATTCGGAATATAATTCATTCACTTTCGAATTGAATGAAAGGCCGATCATGGGCGAGTCTTGTACTAATAAAAAGGCCGTATTTTTCACCAGTGCTTTCAGTATGTATCAACATATATACTACACATGCTTCTATCCATTAGACCAAGTGGAAAGGAAATTTTAACGTTAAATCTCACTCTCAGAACTAGAGGCATTCTATAATATCAAATGCATTGAATACAATTCGATTTTTGAGCACGATACAATGGTAAAGTGAAAATACTATATCCTTTCGCCTTAACTGTCAGTTCAAAGATTTGTTAACTATCTAAGTCTGCTTTCTTTTTCAGTCCAAGCAATCTGCAATGACAAAATAAACACTAAAATATAAGTTTTTGGTTTTTTGATTTTCAAATTAATAAACAATACTATAACACTTCCTGAATTTTGTACTGCAGATAAAACTGCCTTGATTATCGGCCAGGGCGAGCAATCTGTTGCTGAGTATCTTTCTTGCTTAATTTTTTTAGGTTATTTCACTTTGGGCAAATCAAATGATATCGATTTCCATATCATTTGTTTTAGAAAATTGCCCAATCTATTGAGCTGAAAAATTGTTGATGAACACAACCAGTAGAGTTTCCTTTGCTATTTTGAATCTAAGATACAATCAGCTTCGTTTTGCAACTGGTTATTGACTTTCAGATATTTTTATTTTGATTAACTTATTAAATGGATTATATGCACATTTATCTGTGCACGTATTAATGGCTGATAAATATTAAAATTTGAAGCTCGTAGTGCAACCAACTGCTTTCCCTGAATACCAGACACGGTTTTCAAAAGCTATTTATACTGTCATGAAACGATATTCATCAGTTGAATGACAGTTATTACTACAAGTCTAATGATGTACATTTAATAGACAGCTGAACAAATACTGTTTTTATCCTAGCAATTTCCAACAAATAAATCCTATCTTTGCCATGGTGTTATCCCTTCATCTTTAGGTTCTAATTTGTTCATGTTTCATTTTGGAATTGATTCCCTAATTGAATTCTCCATAGACCTCTGGCCTGTCACTGGGTGCTGATTTTCTGTGTCTCTTTTGAAGAATTGGTTATGGACAGAGGATATATAGATAACTCTCAAGATCTGCGCAGTGATGCATTTGGTTCTCCATGTACTGAAACAGTTTCATGCTGCATTTAAAGGATGTAATCTATTATTATGTTGCTTATAAAGATATAGTACATATGCAGATATAAATAATTAGGTATTACAGGTTATTCAAAATTATACATTAATAGTTTGCTATTATTTTTTATGGTATAAGTTACTTGCAATCTATGGAATTGACTTGAGAT
>BGPR01025499.1:0-22293 GCA_013235015.1 Araneus ventricosus
GTAACTCAGGTAATAAAAAATCCATTCACTCGAAGAGAAAGTAATTTCGCCTATAAATGACTTTGGATGGAGGCGTTCTCGACTTAATTTAAAAATGTGAATGTGACCGATGATTTATTGGTATTTTGACAAAGTTAAATATATAATCAAAAATATAAGCTATGTGAAAGGATGATTGAATAATAAATCGATAGCTTAATGGGTAGTTTTAAAATGAAGTGAGTCAGTAGTCTGCATGACCATTTTATCTTACTGCTTTCTGAAAAATACAAATAACATAAACAATAAATAACATACTCGTTAAATTTTTCTTTAACTTACAGAACATATTCACTGTCTGCACATTAAAATATTGTTTAAACATAATAGTTATAATTCTTAAAATTTAGCAAAATTAATTAATTAAATTTTGATTAAAATAAAAAACAATAACATATTTTGCATTAAATAGAAAGGCGCATATGCAGCCAAATCTAACGAAATACAAAAACAAATAAAAGAAATTTAAATTAAAAGAAAACAAATTAAAAGAAAACAATGATAAAATGAAAAATAATGAAAACAATAGACGGTTTTGCGTGCAAACGCAGCAGCAAAAAGTAATTGCTTCAACAGAAATTTTTAAAAAAATACAACCAGAACAATAGAGAAACCAAAATTTACCAATACTTAGAACAATTTGTTAAGAAATTATTCAAAATGAAAAGGAACTAAAATGGCTCACTCATCAGAAACCACACGCCATTTTTAGTTCAAAAAGGAACAAGATTTTCTGTGGAAAGGAACGACAAAAAGTCAAAATTTATTCCTTCCTGTGGTCTGAATCTTGTCCGGCCACCAAATAAAGAACATAAATCCAAAAAATTTTTAAATCCATAATCAAAAGAAAGAGATAAAAATTTACCTTCTTTCAGAAGCTAGCCAAGCAGAAAAGTGACGCAATAGATACAAAACAATCAACGATCTAGAAGCTATCCAGTAGCTCCATCTATGAATAAAAATTTGAACTATTTCTCAGGAGAACAAAAACTAATTTTAAAAAATCAAGTTTTAAGGAAGCAAAAAGGGAATTCGTTATCCTTTAAGTTATTATTTAAATTACCTAGGGCTTTGACTAAAGAAGAGTGGTTATTACAGATGTGTTTAATCCTATTAATTTGAGAATAAATAGAGTTCTTAATAATTTTAAAATCAAGATTTGTCTGAAAGTTGCAAAGTGAAATAGCCTTAAAATTAAATTCCTTTCTTTTGTCATATATTCCAACCAAAATATCTGAATTCCCGATTTCAATTTCTAGATCCAAAAAATTACATTTGTTGAATTCATTATTAGTTTTATTTAATTTGAGTTCTTTTGGATAGCAACTAAAAATGGAGTTAACATTATTATGATTAAAGACTAAAAGGTCATCAATGAAACGAAAACCATAAACAATTTCATTTTTAATTAAATCCCTCTCAAATGAGTGGAGAAATAAATCGGCTAGTGCACTTGAAAAACAACAACCCATAGGAATACCAAGAACCTGCTTAAAGTAGTTAATTCCATTAAAGAGATAATTTTCACAAATATTAACCCTGTACATTTCTAACCATTTGTTTTTATCAATTATATCAGTATTAAGGTATATATCAAATAAATTAGAGCACACTTCAATTAATTTATTATGTGGGAGGCTAGTAAAAAGATTTTCAAAATCAAATGTATGAATGCTACTAATTTTTTTATTTTCATTGATAAAGTCCAAAATTTTAGTGTTATTGTCAACTAGCAGAACGCGCACGGCGTTGCCCGTGGAATCAGGACTTCAAAAACATGAAAAAAAAATCGCCCACAATAACACGAAAAAGTTTTGAAACAAAATCAAAACAAAAGATACACATTGATTTTCCCGCGATAATGACAACCACAGTACCGTGACGTTTCAAGGTCACGACAGTACCCCCTTCGTCACCCCCCTGGAGCTTGCGTGAAAAGCTATGGCACATTTTACGCAGATGGTAAAGAAACTCTTTTAGATCATCACGAAAAAAATTCTCTCATAATTCAGCGAATTACGTTAGAAGTTCAAAGCCAACTTATCACCCATGTCAGAATCTTCCAGCACTGCTTAATTTACGACTAAACCCTTGCGTCCAACGAAATGATTTCAAATTATTCCTAGCAAAACATGCTAAAAATTGAGGAGAGAATAATTCCAACAGATGGCGCTAGCCGTAGCCAGGGAGAAACTCACCGTTCCGGAGAAAGAACTTCATTCGAAAAGAATTTTTTTAACCCTTTAAGAAAAAAAATTATTAAAAACGAACGGACAAAGATATTTTAACCGTTCTTGTTTTAAATGAGAGATAAATACCTCTGTTGTTACCATAAAAAAACTGAAAATCATAGGTTTATTAGAACGTTGGATGCGAGGGAAAAAAACATTGACAGTTAAAAATATAAGGAGAAAGTGACAATTTTTAAAAAAATTCTCAAAATTCAGTAAATTACGTTAGAAATTCAAAACTAACTTCATTAGAACGGAAATCGCATGCTCTTTCCGATGGTGTATATATTTTTATCGTAAACTTATTCGTAACTATTCTATTGAGAAATTAGTGCTAAAAATCAACCAAAACAACACAAAACATTAAATAAAAAAAATTCTAGATTAAAATTTAAAATTTCGGCTTCGAGGTGCATTCAGTCACCATTACGACTACCTGTGTGCCAACTTTCATGGCTGTAAGTGCGATAGATTCGTCTGGACATCGCCGACAAACACACACACACACACGCACACACACACACACAAACATTGCCTTTTATAAGTATAGATAATGAAGCTCTCTTCCTCTTTGATTTTGTTAAGAATAATTTTTAGAAATTTAAACATAATGTTATACTATCTTATAGCAGTAATACTTTAGTTTATTCACAAAATACTTCATTACATTTCATTCATTTAAATACTTTACTGTATTACACTGTAAAATATTAAAAAAAATTAAATTAATACTATCATAGTATTTTTTATGTTCTGTAACTCTTCTGTTATTTTAATTTTATGTGCATCTATAGTTTCAATTTAAAAAATATATGAAAAATATAGTAAAATATACAGGGCGTCCCAAAAATGTGGAGCAAGAGTTTATTTCCTTAAATATTGATTTTAAACATATATTTTCAATTACAAATTTTCATCAAATAAGGTAAGAAATTGTTTGAAAATACTTCAATATCCAATGGAATTGATAATAAAAGTTCCAAAAATTAAATTTTTATCCGGCTCCCATAGAGCAGAAATATCAATTAGTAAAATGTTTCTTTGACATTCATCTATTCGCATACAAAGTTGCACGCTTCTATCTGCAAAACTTCGTACATATAAGAAGACAAAGTTGTTGACTTGGACTACTTTTCCATACCTCTCACTGCAGTTTGATCCAGTCTTTCGACGTACGTTTTAGGGATAATATACATATTTAAAAAATATTTAAAAGGCGGAATCAGGAAATATCAATGTATTTGTTAACTCATATTAAATCGAAAAACTAGTCAAATAATGCATTAATTGAACAAGATGAACTATTTACAAAAATAGTTCATCTTGTGAACTTTCAAAAAATATTCACGGTGACATATCAGCAGTGAGGCTCATCTTCCCAGAAACAAGCAGTGCTATAAAATATTACTGGAATACAATTTTTAAAAATAGTTTAAATTTGCAGTTGTAATTATCCAAAATGCATTTTAGATAATTAGAGTACATTTTTTTTCGATGAGTTCCGTTTTAATAAGAGAAATATAATATGTAGGAACCAGCCAAGTTCCCGTTGTAGCAACATGAAAGTGAACCCGAAGCCTAAAAACATCCAATGGAAGAAAATCAAGAACGCGAAGGCGAAGTATTGGTGAATTTGAAGGGGAAAAAACATTAGTTGGTTTTTAGAGCTAACAGGAGCAGCCGAAACTCCGGTTCTGGTCAAGTTCTCAGACAGAAAGAATAGCTATTTGCCTTCGTCCATTATGCCACTTTGTCGTACGCAATGAGCGAATTTTAGTGTTTTCCAAAAATATTTGGTGTGCAGCCCCATCCTGTGTCTCTCTTACGTTGTCATTCATATTCTGTCTTCTGTTCTCGTTTTAATCTTTTTCCGTTAATAATCGAACTGTTAGAGTTGAGAAGTAAAGCAAATAAGAATAGAAACAAAAATACGAATTTTTAAAATAATTTTAGTGAGTTTCTGCAACTCTTCAGACCTAAAGGACGAGTCGCCACTGCTTCTAAAAGCTTAATAATAAGCACAACGCTAAGAGCAAATAATAATTCCGTATTCTTGTTCAATATTAGGCTTTTTTCCTGTTGTAACTTAAATTTTTATTTTCTCAAGATGTTTTCCCATTCTTTATCAAGTCGATAGTTGCAACTATCCTGCAATGAAACTGAATAACAGTATGAGTCACTGACAATTTATTTCCATCCATGATGATTGGATGATGTACTATTAGACAAATATTTGCATTTCGCAGTGTTTATATGTTGAATAAACTTGCATGTCTGCAGTTCATATCTCCATATAAATTTGTGAGCATCCCCCTCTAAATTTAAAAATTAACATATCTCTGTAAGATTTCCAGATAGAATCGAGAAACTTGGTTTACACATATGTAAGTGTATGAGGAACATTTCTCTGAAAGATATTTTTGCTGTACGGGGAACGTATAAAAATTTAATTTTTCTAACTTTTTATATTCAACTTCCACAGAAGCCACAATGTTTTTACTCAAATTCCTACCTTATTTGATGAAACTTTATATTTGGGAGTTTATTCTAAGTGCAATATTTAAGGAAATAAATGCTTGTTCCAATTTTTTGGGAAACCCTGTACATAACAATCAAAAATTTAATTACAATTAATATTAAAAATGTTAATAATAATTAATTCCAAATGGGGTTTCATACAAGTAGGGAAATTAAATAAAAATGAAAGGGTGAATGGTATTCTCGAATATAGTGACAATTTTTATATTAATCCATTACACGTTTTATAATTCGAAGTGAATAAAAATTTCAAGTATCAAAACGGTTAATTCTCCGGTTTATATATACAGAAACAAATAAAATTTTCTTGTGAAATTACAAGGACTTTTGTAATACATAGAAAATTAAAACCTCATGTTCATCTTTAATTCTAACTCATACAAGCAATATAAAAGAACATTTTTATGAAGAGGAAATCATTTCGCCTTTAAAGGATCGCAGCATGCTTATTGAATTCATTAATATTTATAAATTACTGTTTTTAATAGTCTTAAGCTTAGCATAAATAGAAAGTTCAGTCCATATGCTTGATATGAAACACTATTTGATTCTTTAAATATAGAATATATTCTCTTTCAAATTATGAAAAATTCAAAAGATTAAAAATACTGCTTACCGCAAATGATGTTTAAAAGGTAAATGAATAAAAATATTATGTTATTCTATGATTTTACGATTTTTATTCATTGGAAACAATTGAAGATAATTGATGTTTTTAAAAATTCACATTTCTGAAACTATCGTTAAGATTCAGATAAATAATTAGCAACAAAGATTTTCGCAATATAGTTCATAAAATTAATGTATGGTTTATATATATATTAGATATTAAGATCTCACGATTCTGATTTCACAATTATTTACATTCATTTTTACAGTGAAAAAACTTCTGCAACGAAAACACTATTTAAATGTTTTTTAAAAAGGCCGCTGCGAATTTATTTCAATCATTTTTTACCGTTTTATTAACTCTTTCTCTGTCCTCTGTCTCGTTAAATGTACGTTTTAATTCTTCCCGATGAGCTGACGACTTGAAAATTTAAACATAACTCAGAACTAGATGACAATAAATGATTAATTCCGCTCTCTTGTCGTACTGTTTGTCTTTTGTTAATTTTTTATTTCATATTTGTGTTTTACAAGCCCAGGGTTCGATAGATATGGCGCTGTCGAGGCTCGTAGAATAACGAGGAGGAGAATCTAGTTTGTAGAAATGATTCAGAAATTTCGCACCGAATAAGTAGGGGACCATTGAAGAGTGGATTGGAAGTTCATGGAGGTAGTTATCTATCCAGAGTGGATAATAATTTGATTGCTAAGAATTCCAGGGACGGAAAAAGCAAAATGCTGTTCGGGTGCTGGTTGTTTCCTGAAGGTCTCTGGTCACGTAACTTAATTTTCCAGGAAAATAACAATTTTCTATTTATGATCAGGTGAAGAAGACTGAAATGAACCTGAAAATTTCCACTTCTCCTAATCTAATCTCATCAACATGTCTTAAAATCGATTGCAAATTTCACACAAAGACTAAAAAGCAGAAAATAATTATTTAATAAAATAAATTTTAATATACCACATTTTTAAAACGGACTAAAAGAAGTAAAAAAAAAAATATTTCTTCTGGCCCCATACAGATTTATAACCTATACAATTTAAACTATAAAACGAAATGGGCGCGTAATAGTATTATAATGTAGGACTGTAGGGAGTAGTTTGGCCTGTTGAGAAAACTCTGTGAAACGTTCATTCCATTTCCATTGCAATAAAATTGTTAGTGACTAGAAAAGAACTATTTTTATGCATCAATTATCTATTGCATGCCCCAGTTTTTGATTTTAATTCCTTTTAAAAATGTGGTGTATTAAAATTTTCATTTTATTTAAATAATTATTTGAATACTCTTCTATACTTATAAAAGGCAATGTTTGTGTGTGTGTGTTTGTCTGCGATGTCCAGACGAAGCTATCGCACTTACAGCCATGAAATTTGGCACACAGGTAGTCGTAATGGTGTCTAAATGCACCTCGAAGCCGAAATTTTAAAATTTAATCTAGAAATTTTTTTATTTAATGTTTTGTGTTGTTTTGGTTGATTTTTCGCACTAATTTCTCAATAGAATGGTTTCAAATTACTGTACGACAAAAATAGATACACCATCGGAAAGAGCACACGATTTACGTTCTAATGAAGTGAGTTTTGAATTTCTAACGCAATTTACTGAATTTTGAGAAATTTTTAAAAAATACCCAGTTTTGGCATCAAGATGTTACTTTTCATTTTAAATTTGTTGCATCCGACTTTCTAATAACACTATTATTTTCAATTTTTTTCAGCTTATAAGTAGAATGGTTGTGTCAGATTTAAAACAACAACGGTTAAAATATCTTTTGAAGTTTTTTTTAAATTAATTTTTTTCTGGGCGGTTGAGAGTTATTTTTATGGAGAGTTCCTCGTGCGGCACGGCACTTCTTCGGAACGCAGATGGCTATGTGATTGGTTGAAGGGGAGGTGACGTCGTAACCTTGAATTGAATGACTGATTATTATTTTCGGCAGTATCTTAATACATTTATTCATCTTTATTCATCTCCCATACTTAGCTTGCGGTATAATAATTTTCACGCTGCAATTTTATATTATTGTTTATCGTGAAAAAAATAAGAGGGAAAATCAATAATGTGTATCTTTTATTCAGATTTGTTTTCAAAACTTTTTCATGTCATTGTGGGCGTTTTTTTTTTTCATTTTGTTGAAGTCCTGATTCCACGGGCAACACCGTGCGCGTACTGCTAGTTATTAATATAGCGAAAATTTCCTTTTAATTGTGCACGTCATTTAAAAAGAAACGAAGAAAAACTTTCTTGAAATCTTATTAAAACTTTTGATTTTTCTTATGTGTGGACATTCACAAAGAAACAATATTTAAAAGTCAAATTCAAAGAGCTTTTAATTGAGCAAAATGTATAATCTCTGTACTGAAGAGGATTCAAGCGGGCATGAAACAATTTATTTTCTCCAAGAGAAAATGATTTCACCTTGAAAATATCAGGATGGATACAGCTTTCTATTTCATTCCGTACTATATTTCTTCATCTGATCAAATTTATCAAAAATCTATTAAAATTTCTAATTTTTGAAACGAAACTGTGCATCTCAACTAATATTTTTAATTCTTTTAAGAAAATTCTCGTTTCTAAACTTTTTACAACTATAAAATATGTGAAACATTGCTTATTTTTGATTGACACTTCGAAATTATATAAATAAAAGTAATTGCATCCCTTATAGTTTTTTTATTTACGTTCATTTTCCTTTAAAAATATTTTTATTTTCTAATAGTTATCCATTTTCGCGAGGAGAAGATAATTTAGCCTTGAAAATATCAGCATTGGATCACATCATCCCGTACTACATTTCTTCATTATATAAATTTTTCAAAAATTGATTTAAATTTCTAATTCTTGAAACGAAACTGCTCATTTCAACTAATATTATTTGATATTTGTAATTTTTTTATTCTTTTAATAACATTCTCGCTTTTAAAACTGTAACAACCACAAAATATGTGAAACACTGCTTATTCTTAATTGACAATTCGAAGTTATATAAATAAAAGTAGTTACACATTTTATATTTTTTTATTTACGTTGATTTTTCCTTTAATGATATTTTTAGTTTTTTATAGTTATTCATTGAAAAACTTTTTATATATTTTATTTTTTCCTAAATCCCTGATATTCATGAAATTATTATTTAAAATTAGTTTGGATACAGGCAAATATTTACTAACACAAATTTTAGGAATATACTCCCTTTAATATATAGCTTCATGATTTTTATGGATAATTTTTTTCGAGTCGCAAGTGTCTGCACTTCTAGTTTCATCATCCTTTATATCCGCGTGTAAAAGAATGAAAATAATAAATGCAACAAAATAATAATTAAATGTCAGTTAAAAAGTCTAACGCGAATTTTTTTGAGCTGGAAAGCTTAATTAAAAACAACGTTTCGAATGCACTTCATGAACATCGTGTTGATTTCTTCTTTAAGTTAGCACGTCTTTTATAATTAGAAACGAAGAAAAGTTTCAAATCTCGTCAAAAATTTTAGATTTCCTATTTACTTGTTGACAGAGAAACAGATCAAATTTACATGCGAAATTACAAGGACTTTTTTTAATGGATGAAAAAAAGCTCCTCTCCATCTTTAAGACGAGCTCAAACAGGTACTAAAAAAAACCCATTACCTCGAAGAGGAAGTAATTTCGCCTTTAAATGACCTTTGGATGGAGGCAGCTTTTTATATTATTCCTCACGAAGAAATTCTTTCTCGAGAAGTTGTTTACTAAGTTGAAGCAATTACCTGCCTCCAATCGTCTGCAAAGAGAGTTTTCATTTCCTCCAAGAATATTTTTCCCCTCCAGAATGTCTTATTTTTTCAATCTCTTCTTGGAGGAGAAGAAATATTAGAGATGCAAATCAATATTGGAAGATATAGGATTCTGGTTATGATATTTGAGTTTAAGAAGCGTTTAAAAGATGAAATATTTTTGCAGATGTTTTCTAGAACTTTTCAGTAGACATCTCGTATTTCATATTTTTATTATTGGTAGTTGAAGTGGCATCGCTCAGCTGCGCTTAAAGTTTTAAGCAATAAAGTGTCAAATATTTCATTGAAATGTATCAAAGGATAAAAATTGATGTTTACGGTGATTTTATTTTTATTCCAATGATTTTTGAGGAGTACGCAATTATGAATATATACATATTTGAAGAATAAGAGTATTTTTTAAAACTCTTTTTCGATTTTAATAGATACAATCCTTGCTTAAATGCTGCCTTTTTCTTCTGTGTTATACAAGTAAAATTTCTAACTTTTTGAAATAAAATAAATTAATATATATCAAAGTTATCAGGATAATAAGAATTTTTTGGTGGTTTTTAATTTTACAATAGTCTGTCTTTCAATCAGATATAATGTTCTAGATGGAAAGCTTTATTAATGGCTTTAAAGCTTCGGTTCATACTGATTTTTCATCTTTCGAAACATTGATGTATAAATTGAAAAAATTTTATAATTGCATTACTTTCCAAAGCTAAAATGCCATTTAAGTCACATAACGTTTATCATAATCCTCAAATTATTGGAAGTTACATTAATGTTTTAATTGCTTACAGTTTCGAATAATTTCGTTAAATTAAAACCAGATTAATATTTTCTGCGCTTAATTATATATAATCTTATTAAACTTGAGAGCAATAAAATAAAAGTCTTACTGCAGGAACGCATTAAAGTGATAAGTCTATCCATTAAGATGGAATTGAAAAAAGAATCAATATTATATTGAAACTTCTTATAAATTAACTCTAATGATAATATAATTTAAGTGTTTTTTCTTGTGCACTTTTTGCTGAAACTCTTGTAAACCTGTATTCAAGGCATTATTATGGCACTAACTTTTGATCCTTTCAACATGCATGAGAACTTTTATTAATTCCTAGAATCACTTTTCTGTTAAAAAGGATTTAAATTTTTCTTCAAAGTTATATCGAATATCTGGAGAAGTTATATAATAAGTGTATGCCATTTTTTTACATTGTGCTGTAAGTTTTTTAATTAAATCAAATTAATAAATATATATATTCCAACTTTAGACTGGAATAGACTTATATGAAAATGTTATATATAGATATGTGCTATATTGTTTGAAAGAAATATGAAATAAGTATTAATCAAAAGTTTCAAATAAGATAATTTTTGAAGTATATAGCACATACAAGCTTTATATTTGTAACTTCGATACAAATATAAAACACTTTCGCAGCTTCAGCAGAATCGATATTATTAACTGAAATGCAGGTTTAAAATATAATCCTTACATCCATATTTATTTCTTGATTTTAGCACAATAAATAGCTATGATTTATAAAGATAAAGATCGAGAAGGATATTTTTAATGTTTTTTCCCCTTATCAGTTAGGTTTATCTAAATTTTTCTTTAAATTATTGAGTAAAATGTCATCCACCTACTAAAAATGATTATTATGACAGTATGTTCTAAAGAAAGGATGAAAAAGTTAAGAAAGATATATTATGAACAATATTCTTGGTATTCTGAAATACAGATTAATGACCAAAAGTTTGAGTAAAAAATTTGAACTAGTTGATAAGCTACATTGATTAAATTAAACTTCCACATAATTGCTGTTCAGATAATTCTTCAAATTTTCTACTTCATTCTGTTGATCGTCAAATTTTACTTTTGCTGCGAGTGACACAAATGAAGAAATTTAAAAAATATCTTCTGATTTAAATATTAATTAGAAACCTAGAACTTTTTAATAATATGTAAGTTATTTTGAAATACATTCAATTTAGAATTTAAAAAATGAAGAGTAATTGAATCTTTCGACAGAAATTAACATTATTTATACCTTTGTGTGTCAAGCAGCCACAAGAACTTTCAGAAAAATTCCTTTTTAAAAAGCATTCGAGCTTGTTCTATGAAATTCGGCTAATGTATTTAATGCAAATGAAATTGTTAACATAGAAGATTATACATTTCAAAATACTTCGTCGCAGTCTAGTTCTGTGAACTGAGTAATTAATTTAGATTTAGTTAAAATACAGGATTGTTGAAGAATATAATATGAAGCTAAATATTGTAAATATGGTGTTCCTTACTCGTTAATTTAGAATTATTACTATCAAAGTATAAGGATAATTCTTTAAAATAAATGAGCATCACTGCAAATATTTGATATCAGAGTCTGGAAACTGTGTGTCCCAGAATTAATCACTTTCCTAGAAATGAACTAAGGTATTTTACATTAACGAATATGTAATGCGAAAATTAAAGCCTTACATTTCGATAATAAACCAGAATTAAGATTGAGTTTTGGGTATAAAGAATAATTTTAATTATACACCCAACAGATATTTGAATAAAAACTAGAAAAATTAAAATCAAATAATGCAAAATTAAATAAGTAGTAAGTTATGTAAGTTATTACTAAGTAAGTTATTAGTGTAATGTGCTGTGAATTATTTAGCAGTTTTATCTTGTTGATTGCCAAGCCTGTTTTGATGAAAACTGCCAATCATGAGTAATCTCGTGTTTGACAGTCAATATGTTGAGAAACATAATTAATAACTCTTAGGCCTCTTAAAAATTTTAAAACAGCTAATGAAAGCTGAAACAAAAGTATTCCTTAGGAATTCACTTTTCAGAATGAGAAGCAATTTAAATGATAAGTAAAACATACACTTATTCCCATGGTCATTTAATTAATTACTTGAAGAATATTTTTCCACGTGTTAAGCGATAAGAAATCCACGCTAAAAGAATTAGTGCCAAAAATGATTTTGCTTATGAAGATATGCAATAAATTTTGCACTTACTGGAAAGTATATTTTAAATATTTCAAAATTAACTCAGTTGAAATGTAGAAAGAGAAACAGAGAGGCTTATTAGTATTGATAGCACAGGCTTTTAAAAAGTCACTTAAATTCACGATTACAACATCATTAAAATAACGTCAAGTAATATCGGTTATTCTTTCGTTGAAATTGCCCGGTAGTTAATATTTAATGAGAAATAACGAAATGGTACTTATTTCAGAAAGCTCATTTTAGGGCTAGAACGCCATTAAGAATATGACAAATGAGCATTCGGATGAAACTTTCTTTCGAAAAAGGACTTTTAGAAAAGGTGTAAAAATCTCTCATCTACTGACGTTCGTTATTTTGGATGCATAACTTCGGATTTCTGTGTTATCTAATGAAACGAATTAAAAAATGTCCTTGAAGACAATGATGAAAGCAATTAAAATCTTTCGTCCTTTAAGTATCAGTTGTGGCGTTGATTCTAAAAATGTTTCCGAAATAGATGAATGATGAATGAAGGGAATCAAATAATCAGGTAAAGAAAATGAAAGTTGATTCTCCCCTGCTAGTTCTTCATTTCGAAAGAAATATTACAGATGCGTTTATTCTTTAAACCAAAATGAAATGGCAATTAAGCGAAATAAAAAAAATATTTATTAATCCTCCAACAAAGTCAGCATTTTTATACTATTTTTTTCTTATGCCAGCTAATTCATGGATTATTCAGTAAAGATAAAAATTTAAAATAATTTTACAGAGATGCCACAATTATTTTACTTTACAGAGAATCCGTAGCAATAAAAGATGCCACAATTATTTTACTTTACAGAGAATCCGTAGCAATAAAAGAATTTCGGTTTTCATTGAGTTGCAGTGTCATATGTCTAAACAGCGGATGAAAATTCGTTCATTGAAATGAAATAAATATTTTATATATCAGCAATAAAGTGCTTTAATCCATCAGAAGTGTTGCGGTTACTATGAATTCGTAGAGAGTTCAAGATTCTTTTCCACGAAAGATCTCGGCCCAAGTGGATCTAGTGCAAGTTAAATATTATGGAGTCGAATCTCCTGTCGCAAGTGTCATGTGCAAGTTCGGAGAGTGAGACACTGCCTCAAGAGGCATCCTCTTCACCTCAGCACGTTCTAAAGTTGCCAAATTTGTCCCAAAACAGCCCTTATATAGCTTCAAAGATGGGACATTAAACTAACAAGATTAATTGAATCATCTTAATATATTAAGCTTTACTCTTAGGCTAAAATGACTTAAAAATTTGTCATTGCTTGGCATTGTAGCATTGACATGGAAATTTGTCATTGCTACAATGGTACAGTCATATTTAGAAGATAAATTACATCAAGGGAGGAATTTATGCTTTTAGTGGATTCCTATCAGATTATTTAAAAGAAAATTCACACTACTGGATTCAAGCAATTGTAAATTGTCATGTAAGTGTAGCATTGACATGGAAATTTGTCATTGCTACAATGGTACAGTCATATTTAGAAGATAAATTACATCAAGGGAGGAATTTATGCTTTAAGTGGGTTTCTATCAGATTATTTAAAAGAAAATTCACACTATTGGATTCAAGTTAGTTTCAGTAAACCGTTGTTTTGTTTTCTGATAAGTCACAAAAGTGGATGAAAGCTTCCTTTCTGTCGAATGTTCTAATATTATTTTCAAAAACTGAAACTGCAACATGCGGTAGTTCATTTTTCCAGCGTTATATATTCGTCACAGTAGTTGTAAATTGTGTGCAATTCTGTTATTATTGTACGTCAAATTTTCTTATAAGAAGCTCATTTGTTGTCTTGAGGATTTTAAAACTACTTTTTTGTTATGCTACATAGCTGATGTGACATATTGATCCTCAGTCTATGAAGACTGAAATGAATATCATTATGAAAAATGTAATTTTTAATACGAGTGAAATTTTTTTTACAAACTCTGAAAATTTTAAATATATCTAAAATTTTTAATTACAAAATAAAAATTAACTATTCCACATTTGACTGGCTTATTAGAATAATATATTACTTGCAACGATACAAATAAATGAGCTATTGCGATGCTTTTTGATTACATGTATCACAAGTTGCCTGCTCTGTCGAAATCAGAACTTCAAGCACGATTGTGGCACCTCGAAGCTTTGATAAAAAAAGGCTATGAAAACTCATATTGAACTACAGGTGGCTACACAGTGACTACATTTCCGCAGTGAGCCGAATCGTATTTCAAAAAGGTTTTTTTCGGCCAATCTAATGATGGATATTCATGAAACTGCGAAAATACTCTCAGAAAACTAATGAAGTTAAATAGTGCAGATTTCCTAGCTACCTTATCTTTTACAGTATGCATTTGATATCTTCCTGGATTATGGGCTGAGGAAAGTTTAAGCAGTATCATTAAAGAGTGACTTGGTAACGTGTGATTTCAAAGCAGGTTTCTGGCCTGAACAAAAATCCTAATAATTAAAAGCATGGATTGATTTTAAGAGATTACAGAAAACGATTTGAGAATACTGCAAGATTATTAGCTTTTTAAAGCAATTGTTGGAACTAAAATTATTATTCCCAAAATTAATTTGCTTCCAAGATACTAATTTTGCCAGCAATGAGGCGATAGTATCTTGTTTGACTTTAATCAACTACTTTATATTTTTTCTCTCACACTGTTTGAATTTAATCAATTCGAGTAAAATTAAAGCATATTGTTATTAGATAACTGTGGATCCGATTAAATGGTTTTGTCTATCCTTCTACATAAAAGTAACAATCTTAGAAAAATTAATTTTTGCAAAATTAATTGATTTTTGTTACTGGGCTAAATCTGTTGCTATTCTTCAGGAAGCGATAACGATTCCATTCAGCTTTGCCTGTCTTGTCTTGCTTTTTTAAAAAAAATTTTAAACAAATCAGACTTATGTCAACATTAGCGAGACCTTTCAGAGTTTAATTTTCATATCAGGAATTCTTTTACTTTCAGGAGTCTTTTGTTTCATTCTCGAAGTACAGCCTAATGCAAATATATGAAACAATTAATGAAACGTATTGTTTCTCAAGATGAAAGACTGAAAGTAAACAAGGAATTATTCATTATTCACTATTTTGTAATTTCTAAGAGTCAAGGAATCTTAGCGGTTGTTCAAAGGGTCGTTTACTTTGAAAGAGTGTTTTCTTAAAAAATATAAACTCTCCTGTTTCTAATTATTATGATGAAGTATTATTAAACCACAGCAAACTATGAACTTTGCATATGAACTTAAAGATACAGGCTATGTTGATGCCGGAATAAAATGTGCTCGAATAGCTGAAGATTTGGATAATTTTAACTACTTGCTTATAAAAAGATTAAAATGTAAATAAGAATAAATTTACTACATTTTAATTTCCTGGTATAATTGAAATAGAATCGCTATTGTATACATCACATTTATTCTAATCAAACTTGGAGCGTAGGAAATAAAATTTTATAATTCTGCTTTTTCATATTATAAATTCTTGTTAGTATTTCTTAGACATTTCTTTCTTTTAATGAAATATAAATATATACTTTTGTTATTAAATGAAAAACCTGTTGCTGTGTATAAATATGCTTAAATTTTAAAATCTTTACTGAACTGTGATATTGAAATTTAAAACAAATCTAATTTGAAGAATGAGTTCTGAAGAATACATTGTAAAGTTCCAAACATCAGAGTGAGTTGGGATTTCGAATAGGTTTAATTCATCTGGAATAACACATATTTGCTGAAGATTCGCAAGGAATATTTAAAAGTGCACATCGCATAATTTTGAAACTTGCCCAGATGATGACACTTATACAGGTACTGTCAAGTTCCCACACCATACTTTACTTTACAGTACGGCACACCCCTGACTCCAGAGTTTAAAAATCTCCGGTTTGCTGTTTAGATGGATGTGCGTAGAGTCTTTATTGATAAAATAACCCAGTGTTATTACACAGTTGCGGCATCAAAACAGCTAATGAGGCCGTTTCAAAAGTTAATGATGACATTGTTATTGTCTTGTTGATATACAAAGAAGCTTGACAGTTGCAGCCTCACTATAACATTGAGGCTGTTTCCTTTTGGAATCACTAACATAGTCTTGTAGATACTATTAAAATAAAACACAGAATATCAGTAAATAAGATACAAAAGAGTGAACGAAATATAAGTAAGTAGAATACAAAACAAAATTATACATAAATGACTTGTATTGAAATGATTGTATGCTCGTAGGATAGGTTTAATAGGATTGATATTTGAGTCCTCGTGCCTTGATTTACTAAAATTAATACCTAGAAAAATGTTTATTGACCATTTTAATATTATACTTTAAGAAAAGAGTTACTATTGATTAGAAAGTTCAAAGTCTATGTGTCCTTAAGGTTCATGCACCAAGCTGAAAGCTCAAAAATTTTTAAATCATTTATATTGAAAATTAGAGTTCAAATTTTTAAAAAAAATGTTTGATTTGAAAAGAGCCTTCCAATTAAATTACATTAAGCACATTGTTAGATTATATGTTATTACCAGTGTTGGTTTACAGATGCAGCCTTTGTTCAACATCATGGCTATTGATGCTTCTAGTTGAATGCAACATTAGAACATTTATTAAGTTTATTTAAATTCAATATACTACAGAAAAAGTGATATAAAAATATACACTTTATATGGTTGAATTCTCAGACTCAATCACTCAACGAAAGCGTAATTGTTGCTGTTCTTATTTTTTCATTATTTCTATGAGCTTGAAGAAATAAACTATTAAATATTACATTAAGATCAAGTAGATGGAAAATTGTTGTACAAAGTACACTTGAGTGTGTGTAACTAGCTGAAAATCTTTAATTTAAAAATTATCAAACATCAAAATAAGATATTTTAAAATTGTTTCACAATATTACACCTTTGTAGACCTAGAAACTATAACAGTAAAATAATCTTCAGAGAGTAATAAGGATACGTTTATGTTTTACATTTATCGGGGGCGAAATTCAGAAGAAGAAAATTTAAAACATTGTTAAATAGTGTTTAGAAATCGTTCAAACAAACATTGGCTTAGAACTGAATTAGTTATTAAATTAAATTGAAGATTTTATTATTGTTAACAATTATAAAATTATTATACCATTAATTATTAAGTAATTATACCATTGTTTTGTTGGAATACAATAAAAATCAAAACTTTATTTGATGCAATCGAAAAACAAGAAGTAAAATAGTCTTATTGTAAGTGATAGTGGTCAAGAAAAATTATGTAAGTCAAAATAAAAACTTTTTTTAAATTCTGATACTCGTTGTGGTAGGGTTTAACTTCTACGAATTTTCATGAAAAATTCTTGATGAAATTGAATAACAAGATATGAAGTAATTTTATTGTTAGTAGTACTAGTATAGAAAAAGAACCTTTTAAAAATTAACAATTTGGATACTCATTGTACTAGGTTTAAATTTCAGAAATTTTTATATACAGTCTCTAGTCTTCTTATATTTTTCACCTCGCCCTTAAAACAGTAACACTGATTATCGAAGGCGGTGTGAAAAATATTAATCGTTTTACCAAAGTTAAGATTGTAACTATGACAATTTGCACAAAAGGCTGGTTGTAATGGCAGACAGAAGAGTGATGGCACCCTGCACAGAAGCCAGAAATGGGAAATTGGCTATGACATTTCTTTGTTGTGCGTCCGTATAACTGACAAAAGCTGAACTTCTTTATGTGCACAAATTCCCTCATCCTAAACATTGACCATTCCAGAGGAATGACCCCCTTTTTTCTTCAGGATCCAAGCATAGGCCGTTGGCACTTCAAAAACCCAATTGAAAGTGTTCCTTAGTCTCCAGAGAATTTAAACCTAACTTTTAAGGATGATTCAACTTCTGCGTGTTGTTTAATTGCCAATTGTAGAGCCTCTTCTGCAGATTTTGAGGGAACATTATAAACAATTAAACATGAATGTCTTTCCTTTGGAAATTTTGTTTTTATTTTCGGTGCTAAGTATTCATTTGTTTTTAATGCGTCTTCCCCCTTCATGCGGTCTTTCTCATCCTGAAGCGTTATTTCTATGCCATTATTCTCCATTTGTGTAATATTTCTAATATTGAATTCACTTGTAGAAATTAAATCTGTAAGAATACCTTTGACTGTGATGTTGGATTTTGTTGTTATAGATCATCTTCGGGATATACAAGTATGATTGCTGGTTTCTTGTTTTTCACCACTTCTCGTAATTGACATGTAAGGATATTGTCTGAAGTGGGACTTGGAGAGTTATTATGATGACATTAGTTGCATTTTGTTATTGGGTTAATAAGTTAACTCTAAAAGTGATGAAATGGAGCTGTTGATGATTGGAAGGTATCATTTAGTGTTTCCTTTTGCTTTTGCGAATCGAAATGATTTTTAAGAGTTTTGATAATGTTCTCCGTTTCAAGTCTAAGATTTTCGGAATTTTATTCATTCCTATTTCTTTGTACCCAACGATGTCTTTTAATTTGTCAAGGAGAAATAATGGATCATAAGCATTGTTATTTAATGTTTTTACCGGTAACAAGTTAGTTATGTTGAATAGTTGAAACGGAATTTCCTTGTTGGTCTCGTCCTTATCTTTCGTTGATGTGGATTCGAATAACGAATTTCAGGTTTCTAGTTCTTGCGGAATGTCCTTGATCAAGTTTTAGAGAGGTTGACGATCTCTACAGTTCAGTGTGTAAAGGAAGCCCAGTTTTTCGTATTTTGGTAAGGTGGAATAAATCTAAAATATTCCCTTATATGGTGTATAAATAGCAGTTTTATGAGATGTTATTGATGGAAAGAAAATCTCCAACTATTTATCTTTATTTAGTTCTTTTGGCCAGTCTGGCAAAGCCTCCTCATCGATATCCTTAGTTTATGAATCTAATAAAGGATATATTTTATCAATTGTGGAGTTGATGATGCTAATGTCTGGTGGGGAGAATGGTTTGCTGCTTTTTATTGGTGAAGAGTTCAAGACTAAAGTTTTTACTGGCGTATCTGAATGTTTCTCATTACTCACTTTTGGAGGGAGTTACCATGCAAGTTGAAGAGCTGGGTGGTTGATTCTCTTTCATGAGAGAAGTATTTAGAACCAATGAGGAAGTAAATAATTTCCGTTCTGACGAGGGTTGAGCTTGGCCTGAGCGATGTTGTGCTTGATTATCATTTTCAGAAATAACCTCCCTTCGAGTTGGAGTTTGTTGCCTTTGGTTTCTTGTTCTACCTCTTCCTCTATGCGTTTTAATTCTATCCCTGTGAAGATTTAAATATTTTTGATAATAACAGTCCTGAAATTGATTTAAACGTGTCTCTGGTGTGAAGCAGGGAATTTTTGCTTTTCTTCTATTTCTATTATTTGTCATTGTTCAGAATTTACTAGGAATGAGATGAATTTTTGATTTATTGCAAAATTAATACACCAAGAGAACGGCCAAGGTAGTTACACCCCCAAAGTCCCCCACCTGTGTGCACCATGCACATATGTATATGCCAAGCAGCCAAAGTTAGGCGCAAAACTTATAACTCGATATCCCGTAAACACCCCCTTCAATGCCGTTCACCGCCATTAACTCTCCGCGTGCACTTCAGTTTCCGACCTTCTGATATGTAAAAAATTTATTCTTACTTTGCTCTAGCTTTCTGTCGCATCGTATTTTTGTTTTTAATTATCAAAACTCCCCTCTTTGCTTTTTGGTTTAAAATTAGGGATGGAAATCTGTGTTTCAGGCCTTAAGGTGTCACTGATTGCAAGAAAATGTCAAACTCCGTGTGTTTTCAGCAGTTCACATTGATTTCACCCCCTAACGAATCGTCAATGTGCTCTAACTACGTTTTCATTTTACGATTTATACTTTATTTACCACAGCTATCTTGGAATTGAAGCTTTTAGCTCATTTATTGCGTACGTATTGTATTTGTCTTCACAAATTTACGGGTTTTTTTCTCTTGTTTCCCATTTGACACTATTCGCATTTTTATCTTTACTCTTATATACTTTCAATTTGATTTTTCATGTCTTTTACGGATATGATATGCAAGTTTGTTATTTTATTGATTTTCTATTTTGTTTACTTCATATATATATATATATATATACCGGAAGAAATAGCAATAAATTCTCTTCCTGACAGACTTTAACCCATTAGTCTGTTGTAATTATAACATTATTAATTATGATTTAAAAAAACTGATAATTATCATTGAAAAATTATCACAAAAACTCAGATCTTCATCAATGCTTTCCCCGATGTTTTTACATTACACTTTGGCGAGAGGGAGAATTTCCTGTTAATGGTTGCTTTACAGTGACATATAAAAAAATCGTCAAAATATAGAATACATGTTTATTGCTATAACAATCATATACGATTCAAGCGAATCATTTGAATAATACGATTAAGAAAACGTTTAAGTATAAATTGTATAGTTTTTAAATTATAAAATTTAAAATTTCATATTTTGAAAAATTTCTAAAATATGGTGCTATTCTAAGAAAGGTGTTTTTACTATAACGTTTATAAGTTTCTAACGATGCAAGCTATTGGAAAAAAAATTGTTGTGTTATTGATAGGAATAAATCCTCAAGTTTCTAATAAAATTTGGAATTAAGTTAATAAGTTAATTGATTAATTAAGTTAAGGAGATATGAGGTGGGAAAGACGAAGGTAGAAAGAAATCATTGAGTCTAGTCTGAGCATGCGATAATTTAAAAAAAATCATCAAAAATTAACCATTGAAAATATATTTATAAATTTTATACCAACTTAGACAGAATGCTACATACTAATAGATGAAGAAGGTTAGGGAATACTTACCCTGACCATCTCCCGGCTAATTAGCTGGACATACCATACTAGGTAGACAACTTCCGGCCACAACACATTAAACATGAACTTTGGCAGAACGGTGTCTCGGCACTCGGTGATCTGCCTATGTTAATACTTCGACCAAACTACTTTTGTCTCAGTTTTCGATGTCGTTTAATCATGATTTCGAGACACAGTCTTCTTAAGAATATTGACTTGGTCCACTTTTATTGTGAGGAGGCAGAATACCACTCAGCTGGTTTAGCAACTGCAATGGTTGTAAGTAAAGAGGCAGGCGGAGGCGTTCTGTCATTATGAATGAAACAATTTCACGATGGTGTAATACAGGGATGGGGATATCAAAGTTGTGATTATTTTGTCACTCACGTTGTATGAACACGAATCACCGTGAAGTCTGTCCCTAATTACCCTCGTGCAACTTCGAAATGCGCCAAATTCGCAGATTATACATCATACCAGAGCAGAATACATTTTCTTTTACTGTGTGTTGTACATTGATGTAATAAAACGTACAAAAGTTAGCCTTCTAAGTAGTTTACTTTCTGAAATTGCTTCGTATTTTCGTTTTATGATATGAGTAAAAGGAAGAAATGATGTAACACAAAATATCATTTTTTATCAATTTCTATCAATAATTTAACAAAACAAAGAACTAGTGTTCTTATTGACTTTTTCAATATTATATTTTTTCAAAGGACCTCGATTTATAGTGAATTATTTGGAAAAACAAATGTAAATATTCTTTAAAATTCTTAATTCATTCTATCGTTTTCGATAATGTAGAATGATGGTGTTTTTATTATTTTCAATAGATTTTTTATAACACGCTAAAGACACTTATAATGTAAATTACTATCACTTTCGCAATCCATTAGAAATATTCCTATTTAATGAACTATCTTGTTCAGGTTTTAATTTATTGTACACGAAATTAAACGAAACCCTTTCGAACAAATCTGAAAAAGTTAAGCATCACAGTGCTCACAAAATTCCACAAAGGCCATTTTGGAGCCTCGCCATTCTCATCATCATCTTCATTAAGCCCAATTCGATAGAGGCCCTGTCATGGATACCCCTAAATACCCAAGAGTCCCATCTATGCTCTTGCTTGTTCTGCAAGAGATTCAAGCTAATGAGTTGCTTAACGCTAAGAAAACCGCGTGGGATGTGTCATTACTCCTAATGAGTCAGGTGACCCTCAAAAAGAAAGACATAGGATTTCGTGTTGAGAAAGAGAAAGCAAAA
>BGPR01025500.1:9088-22293 GCA_013235015.1 Araneus ventricosus
TCCATCAAGTGCATTCAATAAACATTCCATCAAGTGCATTCAATAAAGATTCCATCAAGTGCATTTAATAAAGATTCCATCAAGTGCATTCGATTCCATCAAGTGCATTCAATAAATATTCCAATGGTTTCTTATTATGATAGAGAATAATTACAACAATCCTATTAAATATAAAAATTAATTTAATTCGGGACTGAATTATCATTGCAATTTACCATCCTCTGAAAATTGTTTGTGCACTCCAAATAAATTATAGAATGTTTTTTGTTGCCTATATTTTGTACTATTTAACATTATTCCATTAAGGTAGAATATGTAGATAAATTAACAAAAAGCTAGAATATCTTGTATTGATTCAGACAAAATAATATTATTAAAGGGCTTAACTATTAGTCATTTGTGTCAGTTAAAATATTTTATTGCAAGCCCTAGCTGAGAAATAATGGCTCTAAAATCATTCATTTCACACTTTCATAAATGGAACATAATTTCGAAACTTTTCAGAAGGCACTGAAAGGGTAGAACAAGCTCTTTACTAATGACATTTAAAACAGTGTACGAAATGTGGAACTCTTATTCATAATTATTATGAATTTTAAAAACGATTTGTTAACCGCAAATATGGTGAATAATGGAGTCAAAATGTTAAGTTCGGAAATCGACGTGAATTTGTTTCAGTCTAACAGCACATCAAAACATAAAAATACAGAAACTTTATTTGGTTTCAAGCAAATATTAATTTAAAACAACTCCACAAAGAAAAACTGCCATCCAGCTGGTGATGGAATTGCCATCTTTTTTTAGAAAAAAATGTTTCGAATATTAAATATCGAATGGGTTTTGGTGGTTACTCAGCATGCAAGGAAGTGTTATCTCATTGAGAAACAAAACACGTAGGCAACCCGGAGTAAAATGTGCTAAAAGTGGGCAAAGCAATTCACTTAAATCATAAAGGGATTAATAATTATTATGAATTTTTAACAACGATTTGTTAACAGCAAATATGGTGAATAATGGAGTCAAAATGTTAAGTTCGGAAATCGACGCGAATTTTTTGCAGATCTTACAATACATCACAATATAAAAATGCAGAAACTTTATTTGGTTTCAAGAAAATATTAATTTAAAACAACTCCACAAAGAAAAACTGCCATCCAGCTGGTGATAGAATTGCCATCTTTTTTTTAA
The DNA here is from genome assembly GCA_013235015.1 of Araneus ventricosus. Taxonomy (NCBI): domain Eukaryota; kingdom Metazoa; phylum Arthropoda; class Arachnida; order Araneae; family Araneidae; genus Araneus; species Araneus ventricosus. Next base: position 10,277 of record BGPR01025500.1, read on the forward strand.
AAAAAATGTTTCGAATATTAAATATCGAATGGGTTTTGGTGGTTACTCAGCATGCAAGGAAGTGTTATCTCATTGAGAAACAAAACACGTAGGCAACCCGGAGTAAAATGTGCTGCGGGCAAAGTAATTCACTTAAATCATAAATTAACACTTCAGACTTGAAATAATTTGGGCAACCTTACTAGGATGAATAATGGCTCAAACTGCATTCATTTCACTCTTTCTATAATTGGTATACTCAGAAACTTTAGACGAGTGTTGAAAGTGTAGAACATGGCTCTTGCTGATGATATTTACACAATATAGAGAAATGGGGCTCTTATTCATATGTATTATGAATTTTAACAACGACTTTATCCCCGGACATGAGTGAGATAATAGGAGTCAAAATAATAAGTTCGGAATCGACGTGAATTCTTTTTTCAGTCTTACAGTACATCACAATATAAAATACAGAAACTTTATTTGGTCATTCAAGCAAATATTAATTTCAAAACAACATCTAAGATAAACTGCCATACAGTCTGGTGATGAATTGCCATCTTTAAAAGATGCTCTCAATATTAAATATCGAACGGGTTTTGGTGAGTTTATTCTAGCATGCAAGAAAATGTTTTCTTGTTGAGAAAAAACATCGTAGGCAACCCGAAAAATGATTGCTAAAAGTGCGGCAAAAGTAATTCACGCAAATCATAAAGGGATTAACAATTCAGACTTGAAATAATTTGGTTCAACCTTACTGAGGAATAACGACTCCAAAATCGATTCATTTCATCTTTCATAATTGGGATATAACCTCGAAACTTTTTCAGACGGTGTTGAAAGTGTAGAACATGGTTCTTGCTGTGCGATGTTCAACAGAGTGGCCGAGATACGCGGCACTCCACCCTATACTTCCGGAAATTAAGTCTTTCGCGCGAGGTGGAGAAGAACACCTATCGAGTGTGAAATTACTTATTTAATTTATGGCTACCGAACCGGAGATAGCGTTCGGATAAACAAATAGTAATCTTCTGGTCCCTATTAGACTTCGTGCCTAATACTAGTAACATGGAGATTCTAAAGCGCTGCGACCTTCCTTGTGAAAGGGCTACAGAAATGTCTCTGTAACTTCGGAATACATCGTAAAGCAATTATTATTGCTATCTGCATAAAACTTCCCGGTGACTTTACAAGCAGCTTCAAACTTCATGATTATGGATTGATATAATACCGTGCGTGTAAGTTCCATATAATTGATAGGGTTTGAGTGATAACCACCTTAATTACTCGTTTCAGGGCATGGTAATAAAACTGGAATTTATTACTTTTTTGCTTATAGCTCGTCAAAATAAATGGTGGGATATTTACAATGAAATACAAATAACCTGATTAAATAGCATCTTTTTGTTCCTGAATATTTGATACCTTTTCAGTGAAGTCAAAATACGAGATAAACCGAATTAATTTACCATGGTAGGTATAGAAGATGTAGCATTATAGTTAGAGAGTGAGTTCAGGCACGACATGGGAATTTTTCCAATTTATTGATATGCCTTTCAGCACCTCATAGGTGTGTACAACCGGACGTATTGCTCTGCTGTTATTCAAAGTTCAAATATATCTTCAAAATTGATATCCGATCTTTGTGATATGAAATTAGTTGTTAGAGTCTTAATTCCATCGACTCTAGTCATCGTTTTAAATGAAAGGCTGAAGCATCAGTGTGCTGAAGTATGTAATCCAGAAAAGTTGCATTCCTACTAGTGTACACTTCGTTGGTAGCCTGATTAACCCTTTGAAAGGCCATTTGTTTCTAGTAGTGTATAAAATGGCTTTGGGATTGAGATACATTTAAAAAAGAACTTCATTTAGCGTATTCGATTACATTAATTTTTTTGTTAATTATTTGTCTAATTATTTATCAAATCCAGACACTTCGTTATGGTTTGAGAAAGAAATTGAACATTATATAGGCTTTTTTTCATCGAAAGTATTTAGAGCAGAACTTATGTCAACCTAAAAATGTATTTAAATATTTCATGAATGGTGGGAATATACACGGCCTTTAGAAAAGATTAGGTTTAAAATCACACTAGCTGTCAAGACAAGTTTACTTATAGCTATAAAACAAGACGATAATTTAAGTAAGAGCAAGGAAAAAAGATAGCAAAAATTGGTGATAATTTATTGAAGAACGAACACAGATTCGTCATCTTCCTTGTGTTGTAAAAATGAATTAAAGACGTTATTATATGATGTACTGGCTGTTTTAAACGATTTTTTGGTATTTACAAAAAAAAAAATCAGTTTTGTGATCACCCTTATTCTAAACTACCTTTCTACATCGTAACTTTCAAGACAATAAAGCTTGTTGTACTAAAGGCGAAGTATTTCTCACATTCCTCTTGAACAGCTTTTTAACAGCTAAGTCAAAAAAAGGGTTGTATGTCGACGTTTGGATATACATTTTAAAGTCAAAGTGCAAATTCCATGGTTGAACATCAGGAGAATTAACAGGAATATCAGTGAAGGGTTCAGTAATAGTACCCATTTCATGTTATTTTTCCCCAGGAAATTAAGAGTGGATAGTGATGTGTAGCTGCTTGCTTTCTCTTGATGCAGTTCTATTGATTGATGATATTGTAGGTGAAGATACGTTTTTCATATATATGAAGATTGAGAATAAAATATGTTCCTGATAGTATGTGGAGTTGATTATATTTTTTCCACTTTCCTTACTCTAAATTTGCTGTTACATGGAAAACCATCAGCAATCGTAAATTCTTAGAAATCTTCCTTTAGATTCTTTAAGCCGTGTTTTATTATATTTTTCTCCTCTTGATTACTAAATCTATCTTTTATTCTTGCGGTCATTTAAATATACCTAAGATTAATCTAATTTTAAAGCATTTTTCCGTATTTCTCCTGATAAATGCTTTTCGTAAAAATTCTGCAGAGTCTTCAGCGTTCAGCGATATGTCGAAGAAGAGAAAGACGACGACCGTTGTATTTGATTGATTGATTTTTAGATTCAAATCGTGTTTATAATTTTGTTTGAGCTGATATTGAACATTTTAATGATTTTGCAACAAACTTTTGAATTGGAGGATTTTGTTTTAAAATTAAGTATCTCACTTTGCACTTCGAAGAACTACGCCTTTTCATTGTTTACATATTTGGAACAATTCAAGCACTTGAAACCAGACATTGACGATTTTTCCTTTCTATTAACAATATCACATATTGTGACTCTAAGCCAGAAACCATGGCCAAAACGTTCCTAAATAATTGAATAAGAACAAATCTCTTGAGAGATAAAACGTTCCATCCATCGACTTAAAAGCCCAGTTTCGCATATGAACAAAATTTTATGTAGAGAGATGATAACTTAGAATTTCAAAATGATTCTTGTGGAAAATTAGTACTTCAAAATTGTAAAGAAATAGAAAAAGTAAATACATCAAAATAAAAATTTTATTAAAAACAATAATACAAATGACAACAATACATACCTATTATGCTAAATAGAACGCAATTAAACGATTTCATTTATATTTTCTTAAAATTAATCAGTAGATATATATAGTATTTAACAACAGAAAATTATCAAATATTTAAACGTAGAAAAAAAGAAAATTAGAAAGTAAGAAATGAATTAAAATGAAAACAAATTGGAAAATAAATGAAAGGAACCAAAATGGCAAATAGGTCTCTGGTATGGTCTCTGAGGAATGGTCTCCGAGGAAATATGACATTTTGGTTCCTGTCATTTATTCTTCCACTTGCCTTCATTTTGAATTGTGTTCTTACTTTCTAATTTTCTTTTTTCTATGTTTAAATATTTGATAATTTTCTGTTGTTAAATACTATTATATCTGCTGATTAATTTTAAGAAAATTATGATGATGAAATCACTTAATGCTGTTGCGTTGAGCACGCATAATAGGTGTATTGTTGTCGTTTGTATTATTGTTTTTTTTATCAATTTTTATTATTTTTATTTTTTATTGTTTATTTTTTCTATTTTTATATTATTTACTTAATTTTTGAGGTACTAATTTTGTTTCTTGTGTAGTATTAGAAATAACTGCATATGCGCCTTTCTAAATAATGCAAAAATATTTTCAATTAAATTTGAGTTAATTTTAATTTAATTTCTATTAATATTTAAATAATTTTTGTTAAATTTAATCAATTAATACTGTTATTTTTGTGAAAACAAATTCTTCCAAGCAGAAGAAATTTTCTTGCAAAGAAAAACAAATCATTTGAAAAATGTGTGAACAGCCTCTATGTAGTAATTAATGACCACTAAAAATTGTTATTGAATATGAGATAAGTCGTCTACTATGTGATAATTGACAAATTTTCACCCTAATACCTACTTCCATTTAAAATGTATAGAAGTTCGAAATACTTAGAAGGTTCTTCTGTCAAAAAATAACGATATTAATTTATGATATAATCTTGTTACTTGATTATTTAAAACTGATAATACCATTTTTAATCATAATTTATAAGTAAGCTTTAAAGACAAGAATTCGAATTTGTGCCCGTATATCTGTGTGCCTGTCTATGTAAAGAACTGCACTGAAAAAGGACTTAATTTAAACTCATTCGTTTCAATTCACGATCGAAATTACTTCGCACAAAATGACCAAACAAAATGGCTAAAATGACCATGCAATTTACAATACGAAGGTTTGATTTATGAGCGTTTTCCCAGGCAAATTGAAAGAAAATATTAAATGCATCTGTATCAAACTGGCTTTATTAGCGTGAGTGTTGACATTCACATCCGAAGCAGATTTTATATATCATTTTAATATGGCCTATTATATTCTTATCTGCATTATGAACACGCATTCCGAAAGAACATTACATACATTTTTAATTACTGCGTCTGTTTACATGCGTGTCATAGCTCTATCCCATAAAAATGATATAGATATTTATTAGCGTTTCAATTATCATGAATTATTAATCATAATTTTTAAATATTGGAAGTCGAAGGAACATTTGATGTGAATCAAATCTGCATTAATGAAAAGGCAATTTTTAATTAAATTTTGAAAAGAAGTAAAAATTCTCTTGAATAGTATGCTAAGAATTTACTGTCGGAAAGTATTAGAACTTTAAAATATGGTGTGGAAACGGTTTTCTTTTAGTTCCAACAACCAGAAACAGTAAAAGAAAACGGATATTTTGGATGCTATTTTTGCCGAAGTCAGTCAACAACATTAATTTAAGTAACACGTAGGTTCAATCTATTTTCACCAAGGTTTTCAATTGGCGAGAGAGAATAATCCTGCTTTTTTATTTAATGATTTTTTTCATAAATTTTATGAAACATTTTATAAAAAAATATGACGGGAGGCTGTTTCTTCAAGCAGCCGCTGATGTTAAAGGCGTAGGACTACTTTACTCGCGTGACTCTTTTGTTTCTAGAAGTATCTCGGTTTCTCTTTGTTACTCGCGATACTCTTTTGTTTCTAGAAGTTACTTGCGATACTCTTGATTCTCGAGATTACTCGTGATTCTCTTTTGTTCCTCGAAGTTACTCTCAATTCTTTTCTGTTTTCTTCCCTATATCTCGTTTGGAATCTCGTAGGCGTTTGCTTCTTCGTAAATTTACATTTGGAGCCATTATTGTATTAAATTTGTCGAAACAAAATTTTCAACTCAATAACGAAATCTTGCTCGAGAAAACGTGGCAAGCGAGAGCGTCAGCCAATTTTGCGCGCGGATCTCATGACGTCACCAATCATGCGTATTTTTGCCCAACTTTGCGACGCAGTAGTCGATGAACTACAATTCTCATTTTCAAATTTATTTTTGGAACTTCTGTTGTTACTCTTTATCTCTAAAATAAGACATTAGAGATGTTTTTAACATATGTTGTTACCGAAATGTAGAGCATCTCCCATACAACGTTTTTCGTGGCATTTTGGCGTGTGAATCAAATTCCTTCCTGAGGCCCCAATGGGAGGAATGTAGTCCTACGTTAAAAGTAATTAAATTATGGAGAGATATAGGTTTATTATTCACGATCTTTACACATTTCCAACAAAAATTTATGCAGAAAAATATTGATTTCTGATTTCCTTACATGAAGCTCCACAATTTGCTAACCCAATGGACACTGGAGAAGAAGCGAAAATCTCCTTCATTTATTGATTTTTCATTTCACATGATTTTTCAATTTAAGCACGTGGAGCTATTCATCAAACGGAAGTATTCAATTTTAAACAGAACCAAAGTCAATGAAGTAGCCGTCTTTAATTTGCATTAATATTTTATTAAAGTAGTAAAGCGAAGCCATTTAGAAAGTCTCTTCATAAGAAAGTAGATATATCTCCTGCTTTCATCAGTTTTGTTTGTAACTGATTTAATCGACATTTAACCCTTTATTTACTGAATTTACCTACTAGCAACTTTTTAATTTTGTTTTTTAATCATTAGATAATTTTTGTATGTAGAATAACCCTGGGAATGAGTAAAACACTTTTTTAATTAATTAAAATTACTTAATTAATTTAATTAATAATTGAAAAATTTTACTTTCTGCCTTCAACTGTCAATTACTGCTTGTTATTGAAACTCCATTCTCCTTGTTCTTGTGAATACTGTCAGGAAAAGCGGCCATATTGCGAAGGTATGAACGTGATTAAAGCAGTATTTTAAAGTACCGTCAGTAGATAAAGGGTTAAATAGAGAGTAATACAGTGAAATCCCGGTTAACCAAACTAAAGGGAGGGAAGCCGTTTTGGATAGAGTTTTTTTGTTAAGCCATGGACATCTATTACTATTTTGTATCTAACTACAGTATGTTATTCTGAAATGTTTTGAGAGCAAACCGAATTCAAAACTCTCTTTACATTCTACTAGCATTACCCGCACGGCATTGTCGGTGGTATCATGAATTTCAACAAAGTTTTTAAAAAGCCCACAATAACAAAAATAAATTTTTGAACACAAAATCAATACAAAAAATATAAATATTATTTATTTTGTTCACCTATTTTTCTTCGCGACAATGGCATTGACTGTAAATACTTTTTTTATATATAAAAAGCTACAATGGAATTATAGTTTGAAAATTATTATAGTTAGAATAATAGTTTAGAAATGATAGACAATGAGTTTGCTGCAAACGATGCTATTACAATTCATACTGAGTAAAGACAACCAGCTGGCACGTTCGCTAAAATGAAGTTATATTCAGTGAGGCTGACCAATTAAAATCTTTGGATCCGGTTTAAAATAGTTAATTGGTAACATTAGACACTTTTAATTGAAGCTATACAGCGAGATTATTTCAAATTGAAGTTGCAGTACAAAAATAAACCAATATTTTCGATTTTTTTTTAAGATGTAAATGATTGATTCTTATAAACCAGGTAAAATGTTAAAGAATGAAAACCGAATGAAATTTTAAACAATTTCAATGAACCAAACTGGAAAGATACAAACAAACATAATTTCTATGGTATTTAAATATATCCAAAATGAATCAGAGGAAAAGAAAAGAAATAGATGAGATCTTCCACTTCAGGTTTAAATTTGAAGTTGCATTATGTAAATAGCTCCTTGAAGTCGTATTTCATTTTTCTCCAGTCTTTCATAACTAAAGACATCAGCCATACGCTAGACTATCAAAAAGTATAAAAACAAACAAATTCCGACTGCAAAAATCTCTTTGAAAACAAAGGGATTATAACGTCACGTGGTTTCGTGTTGGGAAACTGCATCACGCGACTTTGATTACGAAGAATCATGAAAGGAATCAAGATGCGAAATTTTTTTAATACTTCAGAAAAATATTCATTAAAATCCAACAAGCTGTTCAATTTTAACCATTCTCGTTTTAAATCAAGGAGAAACATCATATTTATTACTTCAACAAATGTCAAACTGATAACAATATTATAACCGCGGATGCAAGAAATTGAAATTCAAACCAAAGTTTCTTAGGGTAAACTGACTATTTTTTTAAAAAAAATTCTCAAAATTCAGTAAATTACGTTAGACATTCAAAATTTACTTCATTAGAAAGAAAATTGTCTGCTATTTCTGATGCTGTATCTATTTTTCTTCCTACGATTATTAAAACCTTTTTTATTTAGGAATTAGAGCGACTAATCACCCAAAACTACACAAAATATTTAATAAAAAATTTCTAGATAAAATTTTAAAATTCGGGCTTCGAGGTGCATTGAGTCACCATTACGACTACCTGTGAGCTAAATTTCATAGCTGAAAGTGCTATAGATTCGTATGCACATCGCACGCCGAGACACACACAAACACTTCCTTTTATAAATATGGATATTCATGTTCTTTATTAAAATTAACCCTCCGCCGGGCGAAATATTTGTACCGACGAGCATAGACGGAATGAGCCTCTCAAGCAAAGATAAATAATATCGGAATTAGCATTGTTAGTATACAATAATTTTAATTTTAGCATTCTAAAATTAATCACTGACCTTCTTGGGCAGGATTAAAAGAAAAAGTGGGGATAACGTTTTATATATATATCAAAACAAACTTAGAAACACAAGACAAAAACTCAAAAACAATCAAAACACAATGGCAAAAAATAGATGAAAACCAAAATAAAATCGAAAAATATCATAGCGAGCCGCTCGTCAGGAAGAGAAGCTCGCCCATGATATTAATTTGTGCTTTTTTCTGCTAACGACAAACGAAATCCGTTAAAAAATGCCGCCATCCCCTCAAAAAGCACACAACAATTAAAATGGAAGAATTCTTGAATAAAAGATTAATACATTTAAGAAGATTTAAAAAGAATCGAAAGCAAAAAATCCGAATACAAAATCCGAATATATATATAAAAGTCTTGCTTTCGCGATTATTTCCATGCAGTGCAATACGTATTTTTTGGAGTGGTGATTTCAGAGGCATTTCGGATAGCCCCGGTTTCGCTCAACACGAGTTCGGTTAGCCGGAGTTTGATAGTAATATATAAACTTCCTGTTCTCGATATGGCTTTATCCAAACTTGTTTAATGATACCGAAACCGGAACATCCTGGAGTCGGACAAAATCGTGCTGTGTGATTATTTTGGTACTGCTAAGTAAATTAATGTCTTTAATTACACCAATTTATTCGTTGGTTTGGCTTACTTTTACACAAATTTCAATTTAAATGTTTCAGCATTTTCATTTCTAATAAAAGTCGTATCAGCATATGTTACCCTACACTAGTACCAATGAAAACACACCACTTACGTTTTTATTGAATATGGTATTATATTGTAAACTTGCGCAAATAACCCTGTTGAAAAGAAGGTTTAATCGGTTTGTTATTGGAAAGCATGAATGATCATCGTTTTTTTTTTTTTTTTTTTTTGCTAATGCGCCATCTTTTAAGTGGTTTAGAAAACAACTTTGTTTATAAAATATGACAAAATCCTGCAGGATTAATTTATTTTGGTTATTACTGTAAAATAAGTTCCAGACAGTTTCTATTTTAGTTTCTTAAATTATATTTCATGCTAAAGATAAAAAACTCATAAAATTGACAGAGAAACAAATTAAACTTCAGAAGAAAGATAGAAATTAAATATACATTTCAAGACATTTTATTTATATTTGTAGAGATTTTAATAAGCTCACGCTGCAAATGTTTCAAATAAAAATCAAAGTAATTTTTGCATGGAAATATCAATTTCTCTATAGGAAGTGCTGATATGAAAATTTTCATGCGAGATATATAGTGATAAATGATCGGAAAAAAATTAAAATGTTTAAAATTAGAAATCGAATGAACATAAAAAAGATTTTGAATTATTGTTCATCCCTTGTTTCAAAATGAACAGTTTTCATGCAACGGAACAATTTATAAATCTGTTAACATCTAATACGTTAGTTAGATATACCCGCTAAACTATTTACAAATTTTATTTGACTGGCAGTTTCTGAGATAAATTCACAACAACTTTTACATACGATAAAAAAAAAACCAGCATTTTACATTTATATAACGTTCAAGTAGACTTATCGAAATATTTTTGCTGGAAAAATATCATTTCCTGAGAATACTTTAGTAATAGTCTATTTTTGGAAAATAATCTTTGGAATACCAATAATGTTTTTAACGCAAAATAAAGGAATCAAAAAGATATTTTTAATAATCTGCTATATTATAAATAGATTAAGTCTTAAACTTTAAGAAAATGTGACTCGAAAATTTTAAAGGAGTAACTACGTACCATTAACTTTTACATCAGCAATTAAAAATCTAGTTTGAAACTATAAATATATATTATTCATTTTGTTTATTTTCTTAACTCACAAGGGGAGTTCACGACTTGGAAAATATTTTTTTTAATTTATTTATTTACAACCTGCTCCGGCCCAGCCTACCCAGGAGGGTGTCAGGCCTTCCACAGGCCGGAGAGGAAACATAAAACAAAAGAAATGAACTACATTAAAAAAATAGTTTACAAAGAACTCCAATGGGTGAGCAGAAACATTTATAAATAATCACTGACAACAATGCACTAAAAAAAAAGTTAATGAGCAAAAACACAAAGCACAAAAAGATAAAAAGCAAAAACACAAAACACAAAAAGATTAAGAGCAAAAAACACAAAACATAAAAAGATTAAGAGCAGAAAACACAAAAACTCAAAGAGCAAACACTTGGAAAATATTGTTCCGGATGAATCTTTTTATATAAATAGTATACCATTAGGTTGTACATCCATTAACCTTCTTATACACAGCGAGGCGGTCCCGGGCCATCTAGAAATTCCCCCTTAACAGCGACGACGGCCGGTCTGAGGCGGTTGGCTTCTTTTGAGGGGAGGCGAGGTTCTGAGATCGTTTAGGAGATAAGCGCGGTAGGGGGTTCAATTATCCTTGCCAACCACAGCCCATTTCCGTGCTCTTTAATGGAAAGTTATAGCAGGAGGTGGTGGTGGGGAAAATGACCACACAGGTTGGAGAGTCCAATTCATGTCTTTTCCTCCCAAATACTCCCGGTTTTAAAGGAGTTAGAAGAAAAAGTTTGCATCCGGATTAAAGAGTTAAAATATAAAAGCGGAAGAAACAGCCAATTCGGAGAAAATAGCCCAAAAATATTCAGCGCATCTTATAGACCAGCAAGTTGTCGCTGTTGCTGAGAAGATGATTAGTAGGGACGAATAGTGCTCGCTTGCTAACCTTTTTGTCGGAGTTCGATCCCTCCACCGCTTTTTCGTATTCTATCAAAATATTTTTGAAATAAATTATTTTTAATTAAATTAAATATTTATAATTATCTTTTATTAAAATATTAATCATTCTTTTGCTTTATGTGAGTTCAGTCTTGTGAAGCGCATCTCCTGATGGAAATACGAAATTATAGAAAGGAAATATAGTTATATAAATGAAAGGGAAAAACATTTCGGACTCGATGTTTTAAAATAATATTTGTTGAAAGATAGAGTCTTCAGCATGTAGTAAATGAAGAAAATTTAATTTCCTTTAATCGTCAAAGAATGCTCATTTTCCGTTTTTATATTCTGATACTTCCCATTTTTACGGAAATACGAGCGTGAGATTGCAGTTTTTGTTCTTCCCACAATTTATCCCATATATTTATAAATAATCCAAAATGTTTTATAAGCGACAAACGTCATATTTTCGGCCATTACCCATTATGTTGTTTTCTGAATAGTTGGCAGAAAAGAAACGAACTCGGTGCAAAACAAAACGAAATTTCTGTGAGGATGACAAATGGTCGAACACAACTAGCTATAACAGTTGTTATTGACATTTATGGCGGAGTGATAATCTAAACAGCCAAGAAAAAAGCACAAATGCTATAATTTAGCATCTGTCAAAGCAAAGAATGTCAGCAAAAAAAGAGAAATTAGTTACAGTTGTTGGTTTCTGAAAGTTTCTTTACTATTTAGATTCAATCCATCAGTATTAAACGGAGGTTAATCATATATTTTGAAATAAAATCTCTAGATTTACGATCTAATTCTTTTTTCTAGTTCGATTAAATTACAGCCTTTTACT